>KK351054.1:773367-778768 GCA_000671755.1 Glossina brevipalpis | reverse complement strand
GTGTTAGCAGTCGTAACATCGTAAAACAGTTTTAAACCATTTACACAAAGCTGGATTCAAAAAGAAGCTCGATGTTTGGGTGCCACACCAATTAACAGAAAAAAACCTGATGGATCGAATTTCCATCTGCGAAGCTTTGGCCAAACGGAATGAGATAGACCTATTTCTTAAATAAAGTCCTGAAGTTCATATAAAAATAATGGATTTCTTTTTCCCCAAACTAATATTTCAGATCACTCAAGGCACTTAAAGATCATCTACACAGCGTGATTCAAGTGATATTACATCATTTATTGTGGAGGACAATAAAAATAATGACATTATCGTTGGATATGTAAAATGCTGGAAAGCCCAAAAAAAAAAAAAAAAAAAAAAAAAAAAAATATTGAATCTGAGGAACCTATTAGAAATTATAGTCGACTTTTTAAGATCTCCTGAGTAAATTTTATCCGCCATTTTGTACGTTGTATGTTGAAGCATAGGTTGCATGAAGTATTGCAAAGATATTCGTAAGGATTTCTTTAAAACATTACTCTTAGTATTAATTTAATATTAATATTGTAGAAAAATTTCACTGCACAAGAAAGGAAAATATATTCTGATTGTTAGTGTTGCTAAGGGTAAATTTTTGTTATCAGTTATGATCAGATATGATCATAAATCAAAATTCTGTTTCGAAGAAAATTAATCAATTTTAATGACAACGATACGATCGGGGAAGCTGGTATTGATGATAATGATAATGATAATGATGATGATGATGATGATGATGATGATGATGATGCTGCTGAATTTATGACAAAAAAAAAAAAAACCAAAATTTATTGTTAAAAACAATATTTGTGTTTGAAAACATATGTATATATGTACATAATGACGATTACAAACAATTTCTTTGATCAAGTTAGCCGCTCTTAATACTTTTGTTTATTATTTGTTTAATATTTTTAAAATAATTTTCTTTTTTTTTTTATGTTTTATTTTATGAAGACAACAAACAACCATTCATTTCTTAACTATAAAAATTTCCAAAGGAATAAAAGTTATGCTTAACACTGTGGGCTAGTGTTTGAGTATCGTTGCTATGACTAATTAGGAATGAAACATAAATAAAAAAATGCATTTGAGATTTTATTTGCCTTTTAAGGTAATGGTCTCTACAGTTTAACGTTTAAATAAAAGTACGTTTGTCCTGAATAAGTTAAGTGAACGTTATATAATTTTTATTATCAATTAACGTTTGTTTGATTTTATCTTAGGGCTTCGATTGCGAATTGAAATTTTGTTTTTTTTTTTTCTTTCAATTTTTCTTTTTTGACTTCAAGGTGACGGTGGATGTAAAAGAACATAATTTTTTTTTTTTTTTTTTTTTTTTTTTTTTTTTGTTTTGATGATTAATTCTTTGCTCTGAAAGAAAGGGAGGAGTTTGATTTTGTCTTAATAAGACTGAAAGATTTAATTATCCGCTTATGGCTGCACCACACTACTCTCTACACCCAAAAAGAATGTTAAACAAGTAAAAAAAAATTTAATTTATTTAATAATCAATCAAGATTTTTTTAATGAATTCAAAATGAGGTTGAAATTTAATTAAAAAAATTTTAATTTAAATTTTTTGTGTTTTAACTTTTTTTTTTTTAAGTCGCATTTTTTTTTGGTTTGCTATCACAGCGAAAGCATGTTTATGGATGAAATTAATATTATATGATAAAAGTTATGAAATATATTTTCGTTATCCTTTGAGCTTTTTAAAATTTTGAAAACTTTATAATCGATAATATATATAGAAAACGTACTATGATGATAAGTGTTTTTACTAAGGAATAGTAGTAAGCATATCTTTGCTGCTTGTACGGGAGGGGGTACGGTGCTTGAGATAAGAAAAAATTACTAAAATTACATTTAGGTTAAGCTCATACAACCGAATATATTTCGAATTCATCATCATGTGCACAAATACCTGTTTAATAACTGACTCTAACTATATAAACAAGACACTCGGAGAGAAACCGTAACCTGTCAGAGATGGTGTAACTGTAGTAAAAAAAAAAAAAAAAAAAAAAAAAAAAAAAAAAAATTAAGTAAAAGGTATTAAATTTACACCTTTAGTTTTGTTTGGACTCACTTTAGTCGCCATATGAATATACTATACATATAGGCAGCAGGCAGGGTACGCATACAAATACAACTCTCTTCCATACCTACCTCTACCTATAGTATGTGAACATCTACGTGGTACATTCAAGTGCAATCATCGTTATTATCGTTATTACCGTCAACAGGTTGCAAGTGTTGTATGTACGTTCGAAGTACATACATATATGCGTGTGTGTGTGTGTGTGTGTGTTTGTGTGATTTTTTAACGAAAGCCATAATAAAATCGTGTTTTCTTTTAACAATTCTTTTAACAATTTGAGGCTTCTCTCTCAGGGGTCATCGTCATATGTGTCCATTCGTGCACACACATGTATGCCGTTAATGGCGATTTTATAAATTTACAAATGTGTGCCTTGCGCATTTGTGTCTTTTGCATAATTTTTTTTGTTTTGTTTTGTTTTGTTTCTTTTCTTTGTAGTTCTTGGATTATCTCTCTAGCTGTACCCGTACCTGTTTATGTGCCTGCAATAAAATCATTCTTTATTCTTTCTCTGTTTGCGTGTGTGTGTGTGTGTGTGCGTATGTGTGTACATTTTATGAGTTACAAGGAATTATAGCAGTTTTGTTGTGGTATTGTTTTGATTCCGTTTGTTTTTAAAAATATTATAGAGATTTTCTTTAAGGTTTCATTTTTGTATTTTCCCCCAATAAAAAGATGATAACGAGAAGTGAAAGCTATGATGATGGACAGCATTTAGGTCTTGAAATTTCACTTCAAATGTTAATTTTTTTTTTTTTCTTTATTTAGTTAGAAGTTTAGTTAGATAAAGTTGGCTACGAAAATTTAATTTTAATAATAAATTTTGTTTAAATAAGCGATTAAATCGTTGAAACTTGTTGCATAGGACGGCTATTTAATGTCTGTGATAAAGCTTAGGGCATGATGATTTACAGTACAGTAGTCCATTCGGTATATCGAGCATTATTTTAGGTTTTATAAATATGTTTTATAAATATGTTCTACTGCTTAGACCTTCAGTCTGATTGATGTTAGCTGGTGTTACTACCTCACTTAAGATCAAAATTATTTCAAAATCGCGTCTACAAGTTAGCCTTGTACATCTTGTATATCTTACATATAGTTGTTCCCCTTGACCTAAAATCAAATGATTAAATACGCTTTGATTCTTGTTCATTCATTGGATATATAGGCAAGCTTTATCGATAGAAAATTCTTTACTTTAATCGCGATTGTATTAAGTCCTTGAATATTTTCAAATTGAAGGGACTGAAGAGCTTATTACAATTCTCAAGTCGTTTAAAACGTAAGTCGATTATGCATCATTTTCATAGGGATTCATAAATATTTCATCACTGAATAAGAATCCTATCTCGGTCCATATATATATATATATATATAAATGCATTTAACCTAAAGAGGTATATTATTAAGATATTTTAATGCGAAAGTTTTTACCCTGACACGTTTTAGGTTAAAGTCGAACGCCATTAAAAATGGTTTGCCTTGGATCAGTTTTGCCAACAATGCCTTATCCCAAACAATGCCTTATCTAAGAGTAACACAGAGTTATGTGACAAACAAGACTAAATTTTCAAATTTTGGGAAGACAATTGCTAAACATTACTATTATACCTTCGGCATATTATATATTCATGCGTAACATTTTTCGAACTTCTTCCCACATAACCATTACTTACGAAAAATAATCAATGATATGCTAAACGGTTCGGGGGGGTTTACCTCACTTATGTGCTTTAATTGTATTGGTTGCTGACAGTAGAGAGCAAAATAAATGATTTGATCAGTTTTGACTAAACAGCTCATGATTTTCACATATAATATTATTATCGTATGTGATTCACGGACTATAGAGTGTTTTGAGTCTGTTAGAGTATGCTGCTTCAAAGCAACTTATTGAATGAACGCTAGTAACTTTTTTTCATGCAATAATTATAAAAAAAAGGTTGTCGTACATATAACAGTCGGAATAGTATTTTTATATAAAACGACTCCGATGGACTTAGCTTGAGAGGATTTCAGATGCATACGGCCGCCATATTTCTTTCTAATATATTTTTGGAATGGTAAAGAGTAAAAGCCAAAAGCAATGGAATGAAATGGAATGGAATGGAATGTATAAATATGATTTTACTTAATATATGTGCATGAAATGAAAATATAAATTTCATAAGGGGGTTGGGTATACGACTAAGACGGACTCAGCTTGAGAGGATTTCAGGTGCATACGGCCGCCATATTTCTTTCTAATATATTTTTGGAAGGGTAAAGAGTAAAAGCCAAAAGCAATGGAATGGAATGGAATGGAATGTATAAATATGATTTTACTTATGAAAATATAAATTTCATAAGGAGGTTGGGTATACCTTGCATTTTGCATAAAATATAAAATTTAGCAAACAAAAAAAAAATACTAAAATAAAAGAAGCAACCGGAATATTGATGTTTTTTTTTTTTGCTTTGAACTTTTGCTAAAGCAAGGTCATGCTTAAATGGTTGTTGATATCTTTAATAATTTGTTTATTATGTTTTATGTTTAAAATTCTGGTTCTCTAACTGATGTTTAGATATCTGTTGTGTTCAAAGTCCAACATGAAATTTAGATATATGCACGCACACATGCTTCCTCTTTCATATACAAGAATATAATTTTGGTTTTATATATATATATTTTACTATAGTCGCGCAAAAGTAAATATAAATCTATTCCGCGAAATATTTTTAAGATTTCCAAGAAAGTTAAGATCGAGCTCTTTTTATTTTCTTTTCAGTTATATTTTGGGCTCAGGCAGCAAGATTGATTCAATTGGCCATAAGAAAAGATTTTTTTATAGAAAGAAAAGGAAGATAAAAGCGCAAACACGGCAGCTCTACGTAAATAAAATACAATCATTACATACATACACACACACACTCACACACACACGCACACAGGGTTAAATGTATGTATGTATAGTATTGTTGTACTTTGTATGTGATTTTCTTTAGACTTAACGTTAAGAGAGTTTATAAATTTCGTCCATCTGCTGGTGTATATTTTAGACGGACGATTACGTATAGCGAACTATGGAACTTTAAATAACATGTATGTAGTCTAGAAAATATTAAACTTAATAGTAGAGACTACATTGTTTAATACCTACAAATTACACTAGATATACGATCAAACTTTGCACGTGTATTGATGGTATCAGCACAAAAATAGATTAAGTTAACTATGTCCACCTAAGGTGAACATCGAAAAGCTTGGCTTTATTCATTTCT
>KK351054.1:760867-770867 GCA_000671755.1 Glossina brevipalpis | reverse complement strand
AGAGATTTAATGTATACGATTCGATCATTCTTCATATGCTCTGTTTTTGTTTCAAATATAGGAAGGAATGAGGAAGATGTAAAGAGAAGACGTGTTGGATGGATGCCGCATGAGTTGATGACAATCTGTTTTAATTGGTGAAATTAAATGTTTTACAAACAATTTTAATTTCGAGAATTGAAAAACAACAAAAGCAAACAAATCACATGAAATGCGTTTTTACTTAAAGACAAGCTTGAAGCCTTACGTCTGTCTTCTTGCTCGTCCATATTCGTACTTGTCTTCGGAAAGTATTTAGGTTCAAACAAAAGTACATTACTAATGTAGCTTTTCATAGCTTCATAGAGAGAGAATAGAGTTGAAGAGAGATGAGCTTAAATAGTGATACGAAAAAGAGAGTCAATGGTTCTGTTAAGAAATTAAAATTGTTTGATAAATATTTGGTTGGGGAAAAGGTAATCCATCCAATCTTATAAGAACTTCAGGATTTTATTTAACATTTCGAATTGGAAAATAATGGATTATCTTTTCCCCAACCTAATATTTGTTTGGGCAAAAGGTAATCCATCCAATCTTATAAGAACTTCAGGATTTTATTTAACATTTCGAATTGGAAAATAATGGATTACCTTTTCCCCAAACTAATATTTTGATATTAATTATGGGATTTGGTCCTAAGATATTCTTTTTTCTTCCAATTTTCTCTGCCATTTTACAACATTTGCGTTTATGCGGCACATTTTAGTGAAAAATTTCTGAGAACAGAGAATAGGGAAGAGAACAATTAAATTTGTGAAGACAGTTCTTGGTACTAGATTAGCAAACACGAAGCACGTTTTTTCAAAAGAACATCATACCTAAGAAGACCATTACAAAGTTAATTTAAATTCATTATTTGTTAACAAAACATTCCTCTTCTTTTGGTCGAAAATTAAAAATTTTAATTGAAAGTCCGCAACTTTACGATCGTCTATGTACTTCTCTCTGGCCGTACACAAGAAGTTAAATTTTTTTTTTTTTTTTTTTTTCGTAATTTTAATTTACACCAGTTATATTCATGCCATAGGTTTGTACTTAGGGGGTTGTACCGCACCGCTTGTAGCAGCCTAAAAGAAGCGTATGTTCGATAACTTTTTTTGATGAAGAAAAAGTTAGCAGAATAATAAGATTCTAGGAGTTTTATTAAGTACATATGTATCTAAGTATTAAATTAAAAATTAGTTTCGAAAAATAGCAACACACCGCAACCATTCTTGGGGCATCGTCCTTAACTGAAGATGCTCTGCCGAACAGTGTAACTGGGTGTGTAAATTGTTTTATAAAAAATCAATTTCAAAAAAAAAAAATCCCTTCATCTATATGGCTATAGCTAGTGAAATGCGTGAGAGATTATAAAAATAGCTTGGCTTTCGTAGGTCTTACACCCCAGAAAATGTTTCAAAAAATGATTTTTTTTTTTTTTGGTTTTTTTTTTTATTTCAAATTTTGATTAGTTCTATTGGAAGGCTTTTAAGTCAGAAATGTCTCGAAAGAGTAATTTCAATGTTGGCATTTTTTAATCCGTTTCGAAAATAATTAGATACGTGCTTAAACGACGTTCTGAGATATTATTGTTTAAAAAAAAAAAAAAAAAAAAAAAAAAAAAAAATCTTAGAAAGAAAGAACGTTTTATTTAACGTGATGGTCACAGTGGTTTCATCAATGATTGCTTTCAAAGTGCTTTACATTTTATAACTGATGATGCATGATGTTTACTGCTGCTGTAAAAGTGATTTTCATATAAAATAGTAATGAAGGTTCAAACAAACCGGTTGTTATACAGATTAGTACAAGAAAGTTGTGTTTCTAAATTAGAAAGTGTATGACTTATATGGATAAATAATATGTTTTCATAATTTATTAATTGTCATTTGTTCGATAAACCGGATGAAATATTTTTTAATTAATTTTTTTTTTTAAAGCACAAAGAGTAAGGGTTTGGGATGAACTAGTAACTGATAGGTTTTTTTTTTTTTTTTTTTGGTGACAAATTAAACTTTTTTTTGACATTCAAACATTATTTGAATCGATCAGATTAGTATTTGTAAGTAATCACAAGACTTTCCCATTATTCTAAGTCGGACCAATTGAGCCCTTGTCTTAATTTTCAATCTCTTGCTAAACCAAAATCGTATTCTGTCTGGCTTTGTGTTTTTCTTTACGTAAAAGATATGATGAAGAAAATTCTCTTTGATGTTGTCTTAGTCCGTTTCTATACTGAAAGTTACATCTTTATGCTCTGCTTTGCTCTGTTCTGTTCTGCTCTGCTCTGTTCTGCTCTGTTCTGCTCTGCTCTGTTCTATTCTATTCTGTTCTGTTTCCAACACTGTAAACTAACCTAACTTAACATGAATGTAAACGAAATTTGCGGTACTTTTTCGATAACAAGAAGAGTTTATAAGAATTTTAGAGAAAAGTGTTTTTGTTTTGTTTTGTTTTAAACGTTTAAATATTTGTGTTTTTGAAATTGTTTTTGATAACATAACGGTAATATGCACATAAATAATTTTATTTTTGTCTATATTTTTTACCTAAAAAACTGCAACTATATCCACTTCCAGAACGACGACCTGTAGTTTTATTACAACCCCAAGTATTTTGAAAATTAATTTTATCTTTTGCAGTGGACATAATCGAACGTCACTCGTTCAAGTCAAAGCAAGCAGCATGTGAACTGAATTGTTGTTCAACAAGTCGAAGAAGAAAAGCACAACGATTATCGATGGTAAATGCGTATGTACGGCTGCAAATGATGTGAACGGTGATGTTGTGGTTGTCGATGCTCTGATGCTCCTACTTAAGATGCTGCTATTATGGTTATATATGTGTTTTGTTCGAGTAAAAATCCAATTCAAAAGGGTTTTTTTGTGTTAAAACGAATCTCGATTGAATCACCAGCCAGACGTATGAAATAGAAAAAAAAAAAAAAAAAAAAAAAAACAAAAACAAAACAAACAAACATACATCGATAATAACAACGAAGATGACGATGATGTTCAACAGGAAAGTAGTCGCTGCCTGCTGTTGTTGGATTTAAATGGTGATCACTTAAAACCGGTAGAGAGTACGATGTTATGTGTATTTGTGTCCAACAAATTGCTTTTTTTTCTTTTTTAACTTGTTTCGTCTTAATATTAGTTAGAAGAACAAAATGTGCGAAAAATACAAAGTCCGAATACGATATAAAGACATTTTGTACTTTGAACTTGGAACTAAACAGAAATGACTCGAACTATTTGTATGTATATATATATATATATATATTTGTGCATATCTTGTGTTTATTTACTTTTTTTTTTGACACCTGAAAAAGCGGCACGAAACGGCAAAATTCACTTCATTTTTATATTTTTTTTTTTGTATTTAATGCATCATCATTATTATGTAGAAATTTTCTCACTTTTTTTTTTTTTTTTGATTTTTTGGCGGCAATCAAAAGTAGTTATCGCTTAGATTGCTTTTGCTTTTGCTGTTGTTGTTATTATTGTTGTTGTTATTGTTGTTGTTATTAATTGAAGATGAATTTTAGAAAAATTTCTTTAACATGTTGTATAACACTTGAACAACAACAACGACTTCTTTTGTTATAAAATCTCTTGTTGCCTGACATTCTTTTGAACGCATTGTGTCGTTTTGGGTGAACGGTCACCTCGTTATTCTTCTGTTGTCTCGAAGAATGCTGCTGCTGCTGCTGGTTGGTTGCTAATATTTAAAGTTAAACGTGGACGGTTCACGTTTCGATTTAATAACAAGCACTTGAAAAAAAAAATCATTAAATTCTTTTTATTGTTTTAAGGAGAATTTTCATAATTTTTTTTCTGAAAATTTCTCTTTTTTTTTTTTTTTTTTGATATTTTCGTTAAGGAAGGTTTGCTTTAAACACGAACCCATAAAGATAATTTCCTGTGTGATGTGATGGATGCTTTTATATTTTATTTTTGTAATTTTGTTGTTGTTGTTATGTTTTTATTTTTTATTTTTTATTTTTTATTTTTTATTTTTGATATAATCATATTATTAGAATCGAAACTTGATGGTTGGTTGGTTGTTGCTGGGATATGTGCTTTTTATTTCTTTATTTTCTTCTTCATCTTCTTCTTCTTCTTCGTTTTGGAAATAATTATAATTAAATTCCAAGAATCAGTAAACAACAAACAAGTGCTTAAATACATACGAACCAATACATTACAACATTCTTATACTACATAGCACACACATAAAAAAGATTTACCAATATGTGAATATGTATGTGCAGCTGCTGTCTGGTTTATTTATATTTTTTTTTTTTTTTTTTTTTTTTTTTTTTTTTTTTTTTATTGGCAAGATTTCATTACACTTAAGATTCTCTTTACATACTTGTTTCCTGAAACGCAACAAACACAAACACAAACACAAATCAATTTTATTTCATTTTTGTTATTGTTGTTGTTGTTGTTGTTATTGTTATTTTATGATTAGTTCCGTCTTTTCATATAACAATTGCACTCATACGTATCGTATATGCTTTCAATAGCATTTTTTTTTCTCTTCTTCTTCTTCTTCTTCTTTTAATATCATTAATATATTGGACGTGTTTTTTACTCATTCATTGCCTTGCCTCCTATGTGTATTATATAAATTGACTTACTACTCTATTCTGTCGCTAATGATTTGAAATATTTACACTCTGAACCGAATCCCATTAACGATTTTAAATAATATAAAAATTTGGATTGAAAAATATTCATTTGTATTACACGTTTTCATATCTATATAATCTGATCTTAGAAAGAGTTAAAGTGAAACGCACGTAATAAAATTGATTATTAAACAATTTTGTAGTTTCTTCTTAAAGTTTCTTCTTAAAGAGTAACGCTTTCAATTTAATTTTAACCTTTCTTTTTAACAAATCATCTGTAGTCTCTATAGTTTGCGAACTTGAATTGAAGAATATATAAGGGTAAGCGAGCGGTTAGATTTAAGAAAAGATCGGCGAAAGGACAGAAACACAATTACTTATCTGTTCGTCTGTCTCGTCACACACACAAACACAGATGAACAAATTATGTCTTTTAATATTATTTTGTATTAGAATTTATATTTACAGAGATTTAGTTATAAATACGTAGAGAATGAATTCATTCATTCTCAGAAATTTTTAAACAAAATTTTAAATAAAATAAATTTAAAAAAATTCATAAATTACACTGAAAGTGTAGTATGTTGATTTCGGATTCCGCCAGATTTTGTAATTTAATTTTTGTAAAAAAAAACAATGCTTGAATGAAAAAGAGATTTTCATTTATCTCCTAAAGATGTTTACGATACAATGAGGTTTTCTTTTATTTATTTGATTTAAAATGAAATAAAATCAATTAAATGTTATGATTGATTGCAAACTAAACTCAATGTTTAATATCTTAGAAGTGATTTAAAAAGCAATAACTTCTTAATCGATCAATTTACTTATGCTCGAACGAATTATCAATTGATTACTACTTAACTTGTAACAAGAGTGTAAATATTTACGAAAACTATTTCTAAACTATTCTAAACTAAATTATTAATATTTAAATTTTGCTACATTTCTGTATGGAAAAAGTTAAAAAAAACTTAGGAAAACTTTTACCATTCCATTCAGAATATCCCCCCGCTAAGGCAAATCCAGTTCGAGATTGTTCACTCTTATCATCCCTAATATACTTAAATTTTGTTGCCATAAATTAACACATAAACTACATACAAAATTTTTGGTTGGCATAGGATTCTGAGACGTGTCATCATGTATCATGTACAGATCTGATTCAAACACTGATATTTGCATATTGAATATTATATGTGCCTTTGCCAATCCGGCTAATAATTGTCAGATCTATTTTATGGAAATATTAGGTTGGGGAAAAAGAAATCCATCCAATCTTATATGAACATCAGGACTTTATTTAATATTAGGTTGGGGAAAAAGAAATCCATCCAATCTTATATGAACTTCAGGACTTTATTTAACATTTCGAATTGGAAAATAATGGATTTCTTTTTCCCCAAACNAATCTTATATGAACTTCAGGACTTTATTTAACATTTCGAATTGGAAAATAATGGATTTCTTTTTCCCCAAACTAATATATATATTTGCTTTATGTGATGATGGATATATGTGAGTTTATATTTAAGATTTTTCTTATTTATTTTAAACGCGATTTTAATTCAAAATTAGTGCTTTTTTTTTTTTTTTTTTTTTTTCGTTATGCATAACAATTACATCTACACTCATTTTACATTTTTTTTTTTTTTGCGGTCTCAATTGTATATAATTTCAAGTAATGCATTAAAATTCTATTGAGTTACAAAACGGAATGAAACAACTATGTTTTTTCATTAATCTCAAATATCACATATTTTGACACATAAATATTTATTATGTTGATAGCTTTCTGTGTTAAGGTTCATTAAAATTCTACAGTTGATCTTATTACGAGTGTGAGAACAACCATATTACACATAATTTGCTTCGCAGTTATTAAGTAATGAAAATTTATTAACTAAGATGTCTTAAGTGATATTTTGGATTTGGCAGCGAATTAATAAATGACTTATTGTTACGTAAACACAAAATGTTTATGGACACGGCATTTACAATAATTTATTTCATTCATTTTATTTAATATTTAAGACATTCTTTAATGTAGCATGCTATTATATTAAAAATTCGTTAAATATATATATATATATATATATATATAATGGAATCATAAAAAAGATGAGAAAATTGAGTTGAGATACAATTTTCGCCTTGAATTTTAAGCAGATTAGCTCTATTTGTTGCTTAAGCTGAGCTTTACAACTCCTAAAGACCGTAGACCGTAGATTGCCCTAGAAACATATCTTTAAATATTTTACGATTTCTTTCTCCTAAAGACCGTAGATTGCCCTAGAAACATATCTCCAAATATATATTTTACGATTTCTTTCCGTTCACATTATGTAAAATTTTTCTAGAAAATGATGATATATTTTTTTTTTGGTTAGCAAACGAATACATGATTTGATGATGACTATAATATCAATAAATTTCAAATATTATATTGTAGTTTATATTCATACACTTGAAAATTTCCAAGAGAAGTATAAGATTAGAAGAATTTATGATCCGAGGTAGAGCGAATGGTATGAATAGTAGTTATGTCGCCGTTAGGGGCAGACCTTACTATGAAAAGGTCATCATAACAACGCAAATTTTGTAAAAAATCTTTTCACACAGTTAACACAAGTGAACATAAAGAGTAAGTGAATGTAAAGAAGAAAATTTCAAAATATTATTCAAAAGTGTGTATATACATATGCTACCAAACACAAATATTTATAGGACATGATAAGCTCTAAAGTTCAAATTAGATTAACCGGTATTTGAAAAAAGGTGTTAATAATTCTCCTTTATGAGCTAGCTGTGTCTGCGCGTCTCTATACCTTCTTAAGTTTAGGTTCACTTCTTTAGGTTTGTACTTTTAATATTTATAAATATAGTAAATTGTGTATTTACTCATACGCATATGAAATTTTCATATGCGGGTCTCCTCTTGATGATGAAATGTGATGAAATACGATGATGATATATTCGAGAGGATTTTATTATTCGGTTTTAATAAGTTTAACTATAACTTTCAAAGCCTGAACAATCAGAACAAAACAATTTATTCACATTTGTCTTTTCTTTTTTTCTTTTTTCATTTAATTTTCTTATAATTATCAAAAACAACAACACGTGCACTTGTATCGCAAAAGAAATATATTGAATTGTAACAATTTTTTTTTTTTAGTTAAAGAGCACAATATATTATCAAGTGATTTTACAGTGTAAACAAAATGAATGTTAAACGTATATATATATACACATATAAATACATATATATATATATATATATACATATATGCCGTCACATTACTCATTCTTTTTACCGTTATTACGATGTTTAAGCTTAAACTAACCTATTCGTACTGAGTTAGTAGTAAAAAGACGCGAAAGAAAGAAACACCAAACATAAGTACTGCTGCACACATACAAATGTGTGCGTGCATTTAGCTAGAGTTCTTTAACTAATAAAAGCAAAATGAACGAGAGAAGAAATGCAAGAGAGCATAAAAACAAATTATTATTCTCAAATTGTTCAAACTATTGTTTATATGCTCTGATAATGCTAACGAAATATCGTAAGAGAGACTTTAAGTTTGAAACAGTAACGCCTCTCATATTCATTCTCTCTCTCGTGTTCAATGCTGTGTTCAATGTTTACCATCCATAAAAACTTATATTAAAGACATAATTCAGGAAAACAAGTAAAGTGTTTTTACTCTTGTGTATATACATACATAATCCATAAGAAAACGTCTCTTGACAAATTCACAATCAATTCATTCATATGTGAGTCGCAGGTTTGCAGGTAAAATCCATAAAATAGATTAAGTAACTCATGTGGATTCCATTGCACGCACCTCTGCAGTTTGATTTTGATTTGGTTTTTGATTCTATATAAATAACCTATTTTTATCAACTCTACAGTTTTGTTATCAGTGTAAGATCAGAAAGTGACGCAATTTATAATCACTTGACAAATGGTTCGTCTATATATATTTATTGTTACACCACAAAGCGCATTTTATCTCTTATTAACTTGTTTTGGTTTCGTTCTTTTAAGGAGGGAAAAGCATTGAAAGCATAACTTAATATGTAGCTTTTATCTTATTTTTCAGTTACTTCGGGAGAACCATTGGATCTATAGTTCAAAGTCACTTCTCTGATATTGAGCTCATATTCTCTTTGGAACTGACAAACAGGAGATCATCATATTTATAATTTATATCGTCATTGAGAGACTTACGTCTAGAGCATATAGAAATCTGATGTTGTGTGTGCTTTTTTTTTATAGCTTGATTAACAAACGAAACAAGTCCTAATTACAAGTCATATTCTAATTCAAAAATATATTTTCTAATAACGAAGATGCCATGTAAAGCGCATTCGTCAACAACATTTTTCTTTTACTCGAATGATACGAAATCATATCGTTAGTGAAAATGAAAAGTGAATTTATTTAAAGTCTATATCGACCGTATTGAATTGCTTTGGCAGAAGCACGTTTCAGTGATGAAACTATAGTCCACTGCGGGCTGTCAAAGCCAAGCCTGTTGGAACAGTTATTGTCAAATACTATAAAACATCATCAATATATTAAGAAACATTACTTTCTAAATAACACTCGCTCATTCATTCATTCATGTCAAAAAACCGGTTCGCGACACGTCAGAATACTCAAACTGGGAAATGCTGTTACTCAATGCGACTTACTCATCAGACTAAATTTCCGATTACAACTTATTTGCATCGGTGAGTCATGTACTTGCTGAACAGCGGTTTGATTCGCACCAAAATGTAAAAAAATTTGATTGATGACTGATTTGCTTCAAAACAGAAGTAGTCTTTTTTGACTCGTCATATACAAATTGCCAGGCAGGTGGAAAAAAATGTATAGCTAGCTTGATGGGTAAGGCTTCGAATAAAATATTTTTTTTATCATTTTCATACATGACACTTTGAAATGAGTTTCTTAGCAGTCACTAATATAATACATTCCAGAGTAAATGTCTAATGCAATTGGATTGTGATTTTTATACAAAATAAAAAAAACAGATAACATGGGTGTGTTGTGACAGTGAGACTTGAGCGTCATAGCTCTTTGTTTCACCTTTGTCTGTTATCTCCTAAGGCATTTTTGGTAATATTTTTGACTCGGTTTGATCTTTGCTGAAATTTTGCAAACACATCTTTAAATACGATGACGAAACACTTCATTTTTACCCAGTAATTGTCTTCAGATCCATAAAAAGAGGATGACATCACTCAAACTTTTTTGAATTAATCGGATGCCAATTCGAACATCAGAGACATTTCCGATCCGAAGAAAAGTTAACAAGGAAGAACAGGGGA
>KK351054.1:706873-722548 GCA_000671755.1 Glossina brevipalpis | reverse complement strand
TGTTAAGTGTTAATATAACGTTTTCTTCGCCTACTATTTTTATGCACGTATGTAAACATGCTTACGATAAAGCAAAAATGTGTTAACAGGCAGCAGATTTCTAAATGTTCGTTAGCATTTTTAATTTATTACCTTTTTATGGCCATTTTCGTCGACCTGAAAATTTCCAAATATTTGGTTGCCAAATGATGTCTTTTAAATTAATGATTAAACTGTCAGAACCGTCTGTCTATGTTTGTCGCAATAAAAATTTAGATTGACATGTCATAAATATCATACGGAAATACACAATGTACACCGCTGTGGCTGTGAACTGTAAATTTATCAAGATAATGCATAGAAAACGAGCTTGAAATTTAACATTTGTTTTCATTCGAATCTAATTTATACGCTACATACTTATATGACAAAGTTAAATGCACATAAATATAATACCTTTAAAACCGGAAATAGAAATATCTCATAAAATGAACTCTTACCAAGTGTATAAATATTTTTATACCCACCACCATTACCACCATCACCACTGCCACCACCACCGCGAATCACTTTTGTTGGATCATACGAAGCCAAGCTCAAAACCAACAATAAGATATTTAAAACAAAGTTATGAAATAAAATAAAATATATTTTATACTAAATTACACAACACATACATGTACATGTAATTTATATAATATATAAAAAGTTAATTAATTACTCTTTACCTTTATCCGTCAATTTTTTTATCATTTTCCGATGTTTCTGGTAGCTTGCTTGGAGCGGCTTGAAAGTAATACAAACGCTCAAAACGCTTTTTTTAATGTGAAGGCAGGGGGCATAGATATCGACATTTTGATTTTGCTATCTGTGAGAGAGGGATTTTGGACTCAAACCAAGCGCAGAAATGCAATAATAGATTTAAAACAAAAATCTACACTTTTTTCATTCGTCAGCGTTGCACAAGTAATCATTTGTAATTATTTGCAATATATTATAACATATTTTACGGCATGAGCAAAAGAGAAAAGTTTTCATTCCACATACTTGTGTAGGCAAATTTTAATACGAAACATACACTTCTCTATCTCTCTCTCTCTTTCTCTCTCTTTGAATTTATATATTATATTTATTTATGTAGAGAAACTATTGTCTCTTTGTCTCTTTTCGTGTTTCGATAGCCTTTATAGAGAACTTATCGAAGGTATGCAAAGAAAAACTTTATAAACTATAAAGAATTAATAAGCATACATACACACAAGGGGTTTGTTTATAAGGGTATAAAAGGTTAGAGGAAAAGTCATAATAAAACAACGTTTTTTATGTATTTTGGACTGAGTTATATATTGATTTGTTTAGAAGAAAATAATTCAGCAAAATAATTGAATATGAAATCAAATATTGTCTAACATTTTATATCGTTTTATGTCCTTAAAAGAAAAAGTGCAAATCAACATTGCGAGTAGTAGCTAGCAAGCAAGTCCTACAAGCAAGTTTTGTAGGTAATTTGTGTTATTTGATTTGATTATCTGACAGGGGGAAATATTCTTTCTCAAACGACTCTCGCTTTAGAGTGTGAATTGCCGATCGGTTCAAATGACATGAATATGAACCATCAGGTGTAGTAGATTAATTACTTAAATTTATTCAGTTGTACTAAACGTTCAAAATTTAAATAATAAATAGATTTTTTTGTATCGTTGTTAGTATATATATATATATATATATATATATTGTTTTGTTTTTTATTTAATTTTATAAATTTTCTTAATTAAAAAAATAATTTATTGCTAAGACTTAAAAGGAATTTGGAATTTTATCATGCATGTAATGCAAGAAGGAAATAATTTTCATAATAATTTTTTGCACTTTTAAATATTTTGGTAATTTTTTTTTAAAGAATTTTCATCCACACACACACACACACACACACACATTTAACAAAAATTGTTCGATGTAAAACTTTGAAATTTGTTGTATTTCTAGTGCTGCCGACGAACTTAATTTTCATTTACTTTCAGTCTTGAGTTTTGGTTTTTATTTCTTTTTTTTTTTAAATTTATTATCTTCTTCTATTTTTACAAATTTTTGCTGATATTGTTTTCAAATTATTATTTTTTTAAAATATATAATATATTTTTACAAATAATTATAATATAAGTTTTACATACTAATCTACGTAAGTGAACTCAATATGAGTCAAATGTTTTTCGCTTTTTAAGAAAATAATTAAAATTCTTAAGCAATTTATTTAAAATTTTTTTTTAGGATCGAGGCCGTAAAAGCCATACACATTTTCGTTGGCTTAAATAGTTAATGGCACAGTAAAATACAATACCTTTTTTTTTTTTTTTGTCTAATACACAAACGCATACATAACTAGTTATTATGCATATAACATTAAAAATAGTCTCTAGTATGAACGTGTAAGTAAAGAAAGAATTCAAGAAGAATTTTTGATTTTTCGCACGAAGGATGAATGGATTTTCAAGCCCATTCTTCTCCATCGTATGTCGCTTTTCCGCATATTTCACTTTGCTTTGTATTACGACCAATTGAAAAAAAGTTGAATTAAAAAATGGAAAACTTTTCTGTTTCTAATCGTAAGTTTCAGGTTTCGTGCAGACAAAATTTTCTACATATCAGGCTTTTTTTTTTGTTTTTTGTTTTTTTTTATTTTTTTTTTGATTAACCTCAAATGAGTTGCACTCATCTATCGTTTTTATATAGTCAACACTCTTTTCTAATTAGATCTAATTAGACTTAACAAGTTCAAAGGATTTTGTCCTTCTGTCTTTCGTTATTTAGGTAAAAATTCTTCGAAAACCTCTTAACTCTTAACTGCTAAGAATTTTGAACTGATTTTGGATTTAAAAAGCAGTCTTGAAGCAGCAGTTCAAAATAACTCGCATTATATATAAGGTCTTAAGATCAATTGAATTTTTCCTTTAGTTCTCTTAACCCTAAAATTTCTCATCATCCAAATTTGAACGATAATTATTTAAAGCATGCGAATTACGTTTCAATGTTCCCGTCTCACAGTCATTATACGTTTTAGCTAAAACTTTTGGTGTATGATTATGACTTATGTTATTGCGATTTAAAGTGCTGGCATTAAAATTTTTCGATGTAGGTGAAGAACACATATTAAAACTTGATTGTCGCTTCACTTTTGGCCGTACATCGTAGATCTTGAAAAGAAGAAGAAGAATAGATTAGGAAAAGTGTTTAATCGTGTACACATATAACATTTTTTTCTTACATCTTTTGTAGGTAGACTTGAATATTGATTCGAGTAACTGTCGTAATTGACCGCAGTGGGTGTATTATTTTTAAGTAACACTACAGGTGGCATAAAGTGTCTGCGTGTCAGCCAAAAAGTCATAAAAATGGTCAACGCATATAATAATATAACCGCAGCAATTATAGAGCCTAAAGTAGCAGTAGACGCTGCTTGTGTACCTATATTGTATTCATGAGTAACTAATAGAATAAATCAATTCTTTTTTCTCCATATTATTTATATACCTTCACATAATCCTGGCACACAAGCTGTTTTCTCAAATTCTTCACCACGACATTCGTTGACATCGGGATTATCAATCAAACATTTTCGATGTCGGAAACGTATACCATCACTAGTACAATCCGACCATTCTGACCATGTATTCCAGCCTATAAAATCTAAAATCAGTTTCAAAAAATACATTTCAAAATGCAAATGCACTACACACGCTGAAAAAATAGACGCACCTTCACAAGGCTTCATTTCACATTTCTCTTCTTCCAATGAACGTCCATGGCATAGTTTATCATGACCGCCTAAACATTTACGCGTACGTCTACGTAAACCTACCCCACAAGTGACAGAACAGGTGGACCAATCACTCCAACAGCTCCATTCATGCATCGAAATAACTTCATTGATACTGCTAGAGTCCGGACAGGGATGTATATTACAAGCACGACTTTGCATATGACGTCCACGATGTTTGCTTTCGCCAAAGTGACGGTATTGTACACCACCGCCACACGAAACATTACAAGCACCCCATTCGGCATGTTCGATTTCTTCCAGAGCGTTCATATCATTATGCCGTTGACACACGCCTTCTCGACAAATGCGATTTTCGGTTTTAACTAAGCTAATATGTACTGAACTTGGATCTGGACTAATGGCACGGCAAACAAAACGAAAACGCTTTTCTGTATAAATTGTATCCGACACTTCAGGGTCTTGACTTTTATTATAATGAACCAACCAAGGTGTCCAGCTGCTTAGCTTTCTAATTTCCGGGCAAGAATGCATATTGCAATCTTCGTAATCTATATTACATCCGGGACATTCCATGCCACCGTTTTGTGGTCGAGGGTCATTGCACTCGCGTCTACGTATACGGAAACCTCCACCACACAAGGCACTGCATTCGCTCCACTCACCCCATGGACCCCAGCCACCGTCAACTGCAGCAGGTTTTGGGGCAGGGCACGGTGGTAGATGGCTACAATACATTTCGGCCCTTTCTGGACCTACGCAAGTTCGTCCACCAAAACCAGGTTTAGGATTGCCACATGAACGTCTCCTAGTCTTTACAGCTATACCACAGGTTTGTGAGCAAGCCGACCAAGCTGACCACTCCGTCCAACCACCATGCACAGTACAGTTTATAACCTCTGTCGTTATGCCTTCACAATCCATACCTCCGTTTTGTGGCTTGGGATTATTGCATTCCCTTGTACGACATCTGCATTCTCCGTCATCTTCTCCATGTTTCTTGCATTTATACCAGCCGGACCAAGTAGACCAAGCTCCGTCTATAGGAGCTGTTAGTACAGGACATTTTAATACATCTGGCTGAATCCAATATTTAGTCAGATCTATTGACAGCTCTTGAGGAGTGCAACGTTCTAATAAGACATTCCATCCGCAATAGGGATCCATGGAATTCAAGCATGATATCCGCGATACATGCCTACTGCAATGTTGTGCGGGTATCCTAATCAAAGATTGTTCTGCTCCCACGTATAAAGAGTCGGTGACTTTTAAATATTCCGTATTTAAAATGTTATGATTTTGCATATTCCAAACTTCCACTAAACAAGCCTGTGCTTCACCGCCCCGTGCCAAATCAACTTTGATTGACAATTTCTTAATGACATTGGGTTCAGTGATCACATATAAAATATTTACTTTCTCAGTTTTTGTATGAACGATATCTACTGCAATATGTGAGAATCTTTCCAATTTCGAGTAATATAACGGTTTATTGGTTATCGGTTGAACAGCCCGGTCCACAAGTTGATATTTTGATGATTCCAATAAATGTTTTTGGGTCAACCGTCCCTCGCAACGAAATTGACCGTTATCATGGCCACGGACCGTTTTCCAGGGTGATTCAATATTTTCTTGATACTTAAAGAAGCCGGCAAAAGCATCATTGATGGCTGTTAAATTGTAAGCGCACACTGCCGAGCCATGAATACTGTTACTGTACAGAGAGAGAATTGTACTTTATTTACTAACTTTAAGGCAAAACGGAAGAAGCACTTACTCTGGTGTGGTAAATGTAGCGTATAAAATATTCTCATCTTGGGAATAAATCATATCCTGAATTTCATTAAAGTAAAAAGGATATTCGCCCGGCAGGGAACAATTTAAACGAGCCTTCAAAAAAGATGTCCAATTATCGCGTAAAATGTGATCACCGCCCGCATCATTTTTACAAACTCGAGCAATACGTGAATAAATCACCTAAAGTTCGTAACAGAAAAAGGTGAATAAAGCAAAGCATTAAGTGTTGTATGTGATCTCTTACTCACCTTGCCGCAATTCATGTACTCGACCGCAGTTTCGCGAAAAAGGAAATACACAAAGTCTCCGGCCTCAAAGCTACCAACAAATTGAGGATTATTTAGCCAATTGTTATTCGATTGTTTTGTACGTATTATAGAATTCTAGAGGGGGGTGGGGGGGAGGGGGGAGGGGATAGATAGATAGATAGATATTTAAAACAACAGTTTTTATTTTCATTCTTTAGACTTGAAACATACGTTATATTGTTGAACTGCGGATCTAAGGATAGCAGCATCACTACCCGAGAAATCGGTCGCTGTCCCCACAAATATTTTCCCATTTTGTGTCATTACGCTGGTTATGTTCGATAACGGATTAAATGGGCATTTTCCCACACCGCTTTCGTGGCCAGTTATTTGCAAATTTTCCATCTAACGTAAAGAAAAAAAAAGACCACCTGATCAGCAAAATGCAAATAAAAAATTGTTTTTATTTTTATTTATCTACCTGTAATAGAGTACAATTGGGATTGAAAGCATTTGTACCGCATGCATATAATTTATTCTCACTGTATGTCTGTAAAACTCGAACATAATTACGACATAAATGCTCTGATTGCCCTTTTGCCTGACACATGGTTATTTGTGATGGTTCAGCCTCCCAATTCGCACGTTCCATTATTTCTAAATCGAATGACATACGATACAAAGTGTCCCTGTAAGCATACAAAACGAACAGAAATTACAAGATCGGTCTCTAAGGAGATATGAGATATGTTATATCACACACATAATACGTAATGTTCTCGTATTTTTTTGCTTTTTCTCATTAACTTCTAATATCGTTAATGAAAGTTGTTGCCAAAAACCAAATGCCTATAGATAGGAGAGTAATTAATTTGTTCGGATTTGTTGTTATACGTATTAAAAATGTACCAAGCCAACCTAAGTCAGTCGAGGTTATCCGTAGCTGATCCATTTAAACCCATTCGTAGCTGGGCAAACTCACTTTCTAGCTAAACTCACTCCTCAATTTAACCTTTTTATAGCTAAAGTAGAACCGTAAGCCTTATTTCGAAGCTTTTCTAGCCATCATTTTAGCCACATTCATACGTTGTTTGCTTTCTAATTAATCTAAGCCTATCTGTCTCTCAGTCTACCTCAATGCTAGGCAGCATAGTTTCTTCCTAACTAAAAGAACAAGCCCAAGCCTTATTTCTAACCTGCCAAAACCTATTTAAAGTAGACTAGCATTACTTTATGCAGACTAACTAATCTCCTAGTATGCAGCGTAACGTTTTCCTGTTGAACCTAAACCTTTTTGGACGGTTATCGTAAACCCCTATGGCCAGTCCATCAGTCATCCTTGTGACTACTTTAAAATATTTCCAATCAGTTCTTAACTATGGTGGATAAAGTAATCATTCATTTTTCGTAAAATATAATTTAATAAATATTAATTAAAGTACAAAATTTTAAACACAAATTTTTAAAAAAATTGTTCGAAAAACTTTAAGTCAGTGCGAAAGCGTGCATAGAAGCGTGCGTGATGTGAAATCATTTAATCAAAAAATGCATCTTGATAAACCCCAGAAAGCTTTAAAGGCTTATTATAAAGCAAATAATAACAATTCATTGTGGGGTTACCTTAGAAATTAATGAACCATAAAAAAAAATATGAACTTATGTTCTAGAAATAAACTAAACACTTTTCAAAGTCCTTAAGATCCGTTTTTGGTTCCCCCGGCTGGTTCTCCTGGCTGGTACCCCTGGTTGGTTCCCCTGGTTGGTTGCCCTGATTGGTTCCCCTGCTTGGTTCCCCTGCTTGGTTCCTCTGCTTGGTTCCCCTGGTTGGTTCCCCTGGTTGGTTCCCCTGCTCGGTTCCCCTACTTGGTTCCTCTGCTTGGTTCCTCTGCTAGGTTCCCCTAATTGGTTCTCCTAAATGATTCCCCTGGTTGGTTTCCCTAATTGGTGCTCCTAATTGGTTCCCCTGGTTGGTTCCTCTGGCTGGTACCCCTGGTTGGCTCCCTTGGTTGGTTGCCCTGGTTGGTTCCCCTGGTTGGTCTCCTTGGTTGGTTCCCTTGATTGGTTGCCTTGGTTGGATCCCCTGCTTGGTTCCTCTGCTTGGTTCGCCTGGTTGGTTCCCCTGACTGGTACCCCAGGTTGGTTCCCTTGGTTGATTCCCCTGCTTGGTCCCCTGCTTGGTTCCCCTGCTTGGTTCCCCTGCTTGGTTTGCCCGGTTGCTTCCCCTGGCTGGTACCCTTGGTTGGTTCCGTTGGTTGATTGTCCTGGTTGGTTCAGCTGCTTGGTTCGCCTGCTCGGTTCTCCTGTTTGGTTCCGGTGGTTGGTTCCCCTATTGGTTCCCCTAATTGGTTCCCCTAATTGGTTCCCCTAATTGGTTCCCCTGGTTGGTTCCCCTGGCTGGTACCCCTGGTTGGTTCCCCTAATTGGTTCTCCGAATTGGTTCCTCTGGTTGATTCCTCTGCTTGGTTCCCCTAGTTGATTCCGTTGGTTGGTTCCACTAATTGGTTCCCCTAATTAGTTGCCCTGGTTGGTTCCCCTGGTTGGTCCCCTTGGTTGATTCTAGTGGTTGGTTCCCTTGGTTGGTTGCCCTGGTTGGTTCCTCTGCTTGGTTCATCTGCTTGGTTCCCCTGGTTGGTTCCCCTAATTGGTTTCCCTAATTGGTCCCCTGATAGGTTCCCTTGGTTGGTTGCCCTGGTTGGTTCCTCTGCNAGAGAGAGAGAGAGAGAGAGAGAGAGAGAGAGTTTACACAAGCTAAATAAACGATAAAAGACAAATGAAAAAAATTAAAGCAACAACAAATAAGCAAATCTTTCTATCTTTCTATATGTCAATGGCAATGGCACGTGTTAATAGTGGTGGTATAATAGTAGGCAAACTATAAAAAAAGTATTAGCATTTTATCAGTCAAAATAAACCCTTAAATTTTTGCTAAAAGAATACATTACTGATCTTACAACAACAAAAGAAAACCAAACCCAGACCCAAAATTTATTTTATTTCATTCATCTATTATTTAATTTTCAATGCAATTCAAATGAAAATAATATATACATACGACTTAAGTCGAATCTTTTAATGCCCTTCTTCATTGATTGATTTATTTTTTTTTTTTCATTTTCAAGGAGATTATAGAACAGAACAGAACAAAACGAAACATTTTTTCAGGAAAAATTCATAAGAAAACTCTAACGCCATTAAGCATTCGCTTGAGAAAACTAACAAAACATAATATACGGGTCGTCATATGCGACCGATATGTATGTAACATAATTTATATAATAGCATGATATATATTTACGGCATAACGTATATGCACGTAATATACTTAATATATCGTATATATATACATATATATACATATATATATATATATATATATGTTTAACAAAACTGACAAATATTCGAAGATTAGTAAAGCGTTAATATGAAAAAAAAATTTTTATAAAACTGAACGTAAAATTTATGAAATTTTCTATTTATCTATCGGTTTATATACTTAATTTGTCAGTTGTAAAAAGAAAGCAAAAAATTAGAATTAAGTTTTTTATTACATAAACTGTAAAGCAGAAATCTATTGGGAACAGAAGTCATCTAAAATAGAAGCAATACTCCCGAACTTTCCTCTTACAATTCGAAAAATACCCGTTGCCGGGCATCGATGCCATTCTCAAACTACAACAATCAAACCGATGGGGACAGATGTGAACAACGCAAAAAATCTAAGATAAAAATTTCCTCGCTATTCGCTCGAACTAACAGTGTACAGTACAGTAGAGTGCATTATGTTTTCCGCGAGTACTTCGTGTGTGTCACAAACACTTGAGAAATTCAAAATACACCCTCCCCGTGGTGGACAAGAGAGAAAAAAATACCGCAAATTTCTTCATATTTGCTGTCTTACAACACCAGGTATCTTATCTTTTTGGAGTTTTTTTCTTTTTAAGTTTAACAATTCTTTTCTCACATATATTAGAGAAAATTATTTTCATGTTTAGTATGCGTTAAATCCTATATCCATCATAAACATATTATTTTTAGGAGAATGCTTGAAATCAACTTGACAATACCTACCTACTGGCTAATCGGTTAAGTAATATTAGTTTGGGGAAAAAGAAATCCATTATTTTTTCGGTAGATGGTTACACTGGTAGATTTCTCGTAAAGTATCGATCAAACAATTTCAGATTTATGCTCGTTGGAAAGGTGACATTAGCAGCCAATTATGTGCAATTTTGGTTTCGTAGATTCCGTTCAGGAATTTTTGATGTTAAANACCTGTGCGAGGTGCATCTTTAACATCAAAAATTCCTGAACGGAATCTACGAAACCAAAATTGCACATAATTGGCTGTTAATGTCACCTTTCCAACGAGCATAAATCTGAAATTGTTTGATCGATACTTTACGAGAAATCTACCAGTGTAGCCATCTACCGAAAAAATAATGGATTTTTTTTTCCCCAAACTCATATAATCATTAGACAAATGAGAAATGAGGCTAATGATAGTGTGATATCAAATGAAAAGAGTCCCCCCAACTTCAAAGCTTCTTCTTTTTTACAATCGATTCCTAAGACATTTTTCTCGCTACGAATATTATTACAAAAACTAAACTAAAGACGATAATGACCGAACCCTTACCAAGTGTAATAATTTTTACCATTAATGTGTGTAAAAAAAAAAAAAAAAGCGTTGTTTGTTTAATGGATGGTTACTGTCACCCAACAATTGTGTACACAAAGTATAGGAGGGAAACACAAAGCATAGGAGATAAATAAGAAATACACACACACACATAAATAAACAAACAATCATGCAAACCCTAGTGTTTATTATTCTTATTATTCTTAGATAAGATAATGAATGCTTCCATCATCATTTTCACGTTATATAAATATTTTGAATCCGCTTACATTGTTTTGATAACAAAGCGTTTTTTTAATAAAATAAAAGTTGATAACCCCCCTTATGAAGTTTAGATTTTTCGAGTTTCAAGTTTGTGTTTAGATTATATTTAAGTTTATAACTAAAATTTGACAAAATTTAATTTCATTTTTTAATAAGTAAGTAACTCGTATTCATATTCTTACCTAGCGCCAACTATTAATTGATTTCTGGCCACATCGAATAACATTTCAGAATACGATGTAATGTCAGGTTCATTGAATCGCTTAGCAGTAACCATGAGGTCTGTAATGCAAAAAAATTGTAGAAATTTAATTATTTTTTTTTTTTTTTTTTTTTTATATTAAACAAGTTAAGATGATATATAGTCGGGCAAGTGCAGCAGCCATTGGATACCTCATCACACCATTTTACCTAGCATAGTTTTTTGCTTACAAAATGGTAGAAAATACCCGAAATTAGATTTTGTTGTTTTACAAAAAGACCAGTTTTCATGAGACCCCCCTTAAAGGCGATGGTCCAATAGTCAGATTTGTCTGTCCCAACTTTGTCATATAAGAAATCATTTTTCATGAAAACCTCCACTAAAGGTGAGAGTCCGAAAAACAGACCTATGTAGAGCAAATTTTTTCATATACTTTTCATGGGTAACTCTAGTCCACACTTTACCATATATAAACGATCACTTTTCATGAAAACCTCCCCTAAAGGTGAGAGTCCGAAAAACAGACCTATGTAGAGCAAATTTTTTCATATACTTTTCATGGGTAACTCCCTTAAAAGCGAAAGTCTGAAAACCAGGTCTGTCTAGTCCACACTTTACCATATAAACGATTACTTTTCATGAGAACCTCCCCTAAAGGTGAGAGTCCGAAAAACAGACCTATCTAGAGCAAATTTTTTCATATACTTTTCATGGGTAACTCCCTTAAAAGCGAGAGTTTGAAATCCAGGTCTGTCTAGTCCACACTTTACCATATAAACGATTACTTTTCATGAGAACCTCCCCTAAAGGTGAGAGTCCGAAAAACAGACCTAACAAACAGAGCAAACTTTGTCATATACTTTTCATGGGTAACTCCCTTAAAAGCGAAAGTCTGAAAAGCAGGTCTGTCTAGTCCACACTTTACCATATAAACGATTACTTTTCATAAGAACCTCCCTTAAAGGCGAGAGTCCAAAAGACAGATCTATCTAGTGCCAACTAGATCACTTTTCATGAGAACCTCCCCTTAAAGGCGAGAGTCGCATAGCCGGACCTGTCTAATCTAAACTTTGTCATATAAAGAATTGTTTTTCATAAGAATCCCCTTAAAGGCGAGTGTTTAGTCCAAAACTTTACCAAAGTATGCGTATATCCATAACAAATCACTATTCTGGCGCCAATTGGTGCCCAACAATGGTGCAAAACAATGCATTACATCTTTCCGATATCTATCGAAAGTTTCGAAAAAATAAAAAGGCCGCACAGACGAGCAGCAATTATTCAGAAAACGATTCTGAATCGATTTGTTATAAAACAAAGTAGCGGATTTACCTCAAGTCGTTCCGGCTTGTGGCACATATCCCTATCCTAGTATACCCTTGGGGGGGGTGACTTTCAACGTGTAATTTGAAATTGAAATTTTTCCCCTTCTTCTTACTAATTGCTGGACAGACAAGGTACAAGTAAAGTCATATACATATACACTGTAATCTATGCTTATGATGTAATATATTTGAATGACTTTTTAGGCACTTGAAGTACTATTGATTAAATGTTCTTAATAATAATCGACTAGAAGTGTTTTCTATAAAACTGTAGATGACTGAGATGCCATTCTTATCAAACACTTGATAATTATTTAAAAATTAGTTTGTCAGCATAAATTCATGACATACTTTTTTTATGTTTTCCGGCTCTTTGAACATTTAAGAGAACGATCGCTTCAGAGTTTAAGAGAAAAAAGCTTATTACTCTCTCTCTCTCTTTCAGTCTCTCTTGTCGTTTAATGAGAGTTTTTTTTTTTTATCAATTTTTAACTTAATTTGTTACCTGTGTGTGTGTGCGAGAACTTTTCCGTGAATTCCGCAAATATGGAGTCCATTATATAGTCTAACTGGCCTCATGGATACAAAACAGAAAAAAAAAAGCAAAATTCTCTAAGAGAATCTTTCCCCATTCTAACGTCTAATGACAATCTTTATGAAATATTTTTATGTTGTTTCTGCTTTAAAAAAAAAGTTATTTGAAGTAAAGAATGTGTTAAGGAGTTTTACGTGTGGGTCCCTGCCCTGCCCCAGGATTGGAATGTCTTACATCCCTGCAGTTCCAGAATAAAGACATATATGTATTACATGCCTTTTCCCTCTGATAGGGCGAAGCCTATCTAACACCTCAAATATTTAATATTCTCGCGTTTTTTAAAAGCAACCACAGGCACGGCACCATGAAATTCCACGAAGGGCCGTTCCCAGCAGTCAGGAAGAAGATTTCACTACTCAGATTCTGTAACACTAAACACTGTAGCCAGCAATTCTACACAGAAGGAATCTCCTGGTCTTCCTGGCTCCCGTGGTATTTTACTTATTTTAAAAGTCTAAAGTCCGACTTTCCAGTTAGATACATACAATCTAGAACTGGTCGCCTATGTGCCAATGGATGTATAAAAGCTTGTGGATTGACATCCCCCCCCATCCAAAAGGCACGGATTTCTACACAAAGAAAAGAAAAGGAAAACAGAAGGCAAAGGAATTCTATATTAAATCGGGAGATGTCGCCTTCTGGAAAAGGCACAGGTTGTGTATCAGTTAAAATACACTACATGGCTGTCCATGGAAAGAGGATCACTAAAATTTGAAGATATTAGTTATGATATATTTTTGTAGAACACAAGGGTTTCAGTAAAGCCTTTGCTTATATAGCAGAACTCTGTACTAAACGATGCCTTAACCGAGAGAATAGTGTAATTAATAATTAATAGATAAAAATTCTATGTGGCATCGTAAATTTGAAGAATAGAGAGAGAGAGAGAACTAACACATCACATATGTTAAATATATTATTAGTTTGGGGAAAAAGAAATCCATTATTTTCCAATTCGAAATGTTAAATAAAGTCCTGAAGTTCATATAAGATTGGATGGATTTCTTTTTCCCCAAACTAATATATCTTTCGAAAAAAAAAAAAACCTTGATATTAACTCACGTTATTAACTCACGGTATTAATCAAATGAAATGAAAATATTACTTAAAAAAGAAAATTATTGCGTTTAGCTTCCGTTTTCTTATACAAAAACTTCAATTATTAAACATATTTTTTGCAGAATTAAAAATCGCAACAAACATTAACAAAAACAACAAAAACAAATTAAACGCTTTTATAAATTTTTCAAACGATACTCAAATAATTTTCCGCCTCTCAAGCGTACAACTATTGTACAACTATTTGTATGCACTATAAAGGAAAACATTAATACATACATACATACATACATACATACATGCATACATACATGCATGCTTGCATACAAATATATATACATGAAGTAATCTGCGCAGAGTTTCATAAAGTTCATGATCATTTCATATAAATATATATCTGTATGTTTACATACACACACACACACTGTGTGTTTATAAAAGTGTGAGCGAAAACATAATTAATAAGTACATGCAAACCCATAAGATGTACGGGCTCTTGACTAGAGCACGCTCTATACTCTATACTTCACGGGTATATATTAAATTTGTGCACACATTTATGACAACCGAAAAGCCTTAGATAAACCCCCCAACCCCCGCCGCACTTTAAATAAGTTTCTGAATTGGGTATTAAACACATATCTGCTGTTGGTCTATACAAAGTTTGTTTTCAAGTTACAATATATTATTATATATATATTAGTTTGGGGAAAAAGAAATCCATTATTTTCCAATTCGAAATGTTAAATAAAGTTCTGAAGTTCATATAAGATTGGAAACTAATATTAGGTTGGGGAAAAAGAAATCCATCCAATCTTATATGAACTTCAGGACTTTATTTAACATTTCGAATTGGAAAATAATGGATTTCTTTTTCCCCAGCCTAATATTATTTAATATATAATAATTTGCAAAAATTAGTTAAAAATAATTGTGGTAAGAGGAATTTAAATTTACTTAGCTTTTTTTTTAAAAGGTATTTCCATACAAATTCATGTGGTATAGATCAATGTATTATTTATAATTTTCTAATCTGGTCACGTTAACATCTCATATTTGATTATTTTTGCGATAATCGACTGCCATTAACATATCGCTTTTGCAAGCATTTATTGAAAGGAAGGAATTTACTAAAGAAACGGCTTAATTTTTTATATAATTTGAAAGGTTGTTTCATATAGATTTAAAAAAAGTATCCTAGGTATCTTCTTTTGGACAGATTAGGCTTCCAAATCCAACAATAGCTTGACGCTAATTGCTTTACAGATTTATGTTTATTATTTTACAGAACTCTGTTAATGTTATTGGTAAATGTCTCTGTTAGTTAAATTCGAATTTATCTTCACATCCTTAGTGAAAAAAAAAGCTTATAAAGATACGACCTATAAGAGATATTTAACTAGAATTTGGTACAAAAATATTTTCTAAAATCATCATCATTTTCTCCAATGTAGTTCACAATTGTTGTTGTCTCTTAAGATAGTAGACACCACACGAAAGTGAAATACATTTACATGGAAGAAATTTTGAGATTTTTTTAAAAATAAAATAAAGTCTTAACTATTCGTTACAGAAAAACAATGTTTTTCTATTATAAGATCTCGTCTGAAAAACATAGACTCCATGGAAACCACAATATGACCTGTACGGCTATGTTTCGAAAATTATTTACGAGCTTATGTAAACCAACCAAGCCCCTTAAAAGAATGAAGATGAACCACTTAAGTTGACGTTTAGAGAAAATAAGCAACAATGTTGCCTCTACTTTTGAATGAATTTCAAAAGTTCTAGT
>KK351054.1:691497-706438 GCA_000671755.1 Glossina brevipalpis | reverse complement strand
TTACAAATGGAACGATATATATATATATATATATATATATATATATAGATATATATATATATATATATATATATGTAAATCATATATATATATATATATATATATATATATATTTAAATTTATATATATGTAAATTTCTTATACGTACTTTTTAATCCTTTTCCCGATAAGACAGTTAAACTCTCTTAGATATTAATTAAGAAAATTAATTAATTTTCTGTCCGTACGTCTGGCTAAAGAAGCTTAGGGAATAGACACTTTTGATATTTATTTAATTGATCTTAAATTTTACTCAATGATAGCTTAAGGACAATACAAATTATATGTTTTGAAGCGTCGTTATGTGTTCAAAATTCTACACGAGAACCGATAAGTTTATATAATTGTTTTTGCACTTCGAATTCGTTCTTAAAAAAAAAACGAATATTTATAAGGATTCACTTATTTTTTCTTCATGTAAATAAAATTTTAATACGAATGATGATCTAAAACAAATTTCCCTTCATATATATTATCATATTATGCTCTACATTTGTACAAGAGAACAACAAGGGCTTCGCGTACCGTTTCTTCCATTTTTACTACGATTTTTGATGTTAAGATTTTTTTTTTTTTTTTTTTGCACAAGATTTAAATATATTGAACGGAATCCGGAACCGTTGTTAGTTCGAATAGAACGAATTATTTCAGTGTTAACACAACGAAGCATAAACAGAAACTGAAAATGAAATTGAAAAACCAACAAATCAAAACTCTAAACTTGAAACGAGAACATAACGAAAAAACATAATGCAGAGAAAAACAGAAAAGTAGAGAGAGAGAAATAAATAAAAATAAAAGAAAACATAATTGAAAAAAAAAAAAAAGATCGTATGATGAGGTTGACCAGAGAATAAAAACTTCGAAAAAAAGTAAAGAAAACAAAAAAAAATTGTACAAAAAAAACAAAAAAAAAATATTGTACTTTACTTGTATATAATATATACTTTGAGATAGAAAAAAAAAAAAAAAGTGGAGGGAAATAAACGTTAAGTAAACATTCAAATACTACACACACACACACACAACGATCGTTCACTTGAGTACATATTGTGTATAAAGAAAAGAAACAAGAAAACCAGAAAACCAGAAAACACAACATAGGCAGACATACTGTAGTAGTAGTATTGGAGTAGTAGTAGTAGTATTAGTAGTAGTAGTAGTAGTGTAGTGTACTGTAATCGTAAGTAAACTGTTTGTCAAGCAAGCACACATTTTCAGCAACTATAGAGATGAGAGAAGAGTTTGTGGATGATTATGTCGAGATGAGCGGTGTTGTGTGTTTGTGTTTGGACATGTGTTAGTAAGGTCGTTTCATTATGCATATATGAATGCAGCAATAAATTTTATCATGTTGTTTGGGTTGTTATGCCTGTTGTCGTCGCTAGAGTGTGTAGCCGGCTTACTTTTTTTTTGCTTGATTGTATGTTTTGCTCGCGTTGAGAGTAAGGTTTACTTACATTGTGAGTGTATATAAGCTAGAGCGAGTATATGCCTACATGGGTGTGTGTGTGTGTGTGTGTGTGCGTGTGTGTAATGTATACCCATAAATGAACTAATAAACAGATCTTTTGACAAACTGTCACACACTTTCACATATTTATCTATATACACATATATGTATATATATATACAAATCCACGAATATATCATATGCACTGTTGTTGTGAGGGTAGAGCAGAAAACAATAACAACAAGCACAAATGTACAAACATTTTCATAAAGTAATACATACAGATGCATGGCTGGGATGTATGAATATGTTAGATTTTTTTTTGTTTTACTGCAATTGCTAGAAAAAAAGTATCTCCTCTAAGCCATCGGTGTATGTACGTACGTACGTACGTACGTACGATAACATTTAACACAAGTTTAAAACCGATTTAACGCTAATAAACTCATATGACGCGAACGTGCATTAATTATAATATTCTATATTGAAGGGAATATAAATAAATTAACATCTATTAATAAAGAGTTAAGACGCATAACATTCAAGATATTTTTAACTAAAGATTGAAAACTTTTCCGCTCTTGATCAACACATTTAACGTTCGTTTAATTATATCGGATATAAATGTACTTCAAGAGAGAGAGAGATAGAGAGTCAGAGAAAGAGAGAGAGAGAGAGAGANGTTAAAAAAAAAACTCTTGCACACATACATTTGATGTTGAAAATGAGCCAAATTGGTCACAGACCACACCTCCTACAGTATAGAATATAGATGAATATATATATATATATATATATATATATATTTTTTTTTTTTTTTATCTTTATATTATTGTTTTTTTTTTTTTTTTTTGTTACTCACTACTCATAGACTACCTAATAAAAATTTCCATATAAAAATAGAAAAAAAATCTGCCACGCCTTTTATCTAATAAAAATTTAATTTTCTTTAATCTTTTTATAAGACAAAGATGATGTTGAGTGTTAAAGATTCGTTACAATCGAATATAATTTTTTTTTTTGCTTGTTTCTGTTTTTTTTGCTTACTACACTTCAATAAACAAAAGAAAAGTGAAATAAATACACAAATGTGTGAAAATGTGTTACTAAAAGCAAAAAAAAAAAAAAAATAAAAAATAAAAAAAAATAAAAAAAAAACTAAGAGTTTGCTGCCATACAGTCTAGTAAGGTAGATGCGACTACAGTCACGTCAACAAAATAGGAAAAAGTCATTAAAAGAAAAAAAAAATGAGTTAAATCTATCAAATTGTTTCAAAGTTTGTGCACATACATACATACATACATACATAAAGGTGAGTTGTACTCTTCTGATTGGCTATTGTGCTAACGCGATTCCAGTTTAAATTTTGACTAATATCTTGCGTTCGTTTTCATTACGCTTGCTTGGTAAAGATATTACACGAACTAATGATATTTTTATTTCGCGTAACGCTTTTAAAACTTATATTAATTTTAGTGAATCTTAAGTAAAACGAAGTTTCTTGCAAAAAAAAAAAAAAAAAAAAAAAATGTTAACATAAAGTTTTATGTCTAATAATTACCAACACAAAACTGTTCGCTTTCTTCACTTAAACGAAAGTGCTCGCGCTCGTCAAAATTTTTATACACAATAAACAACAACAAGAAATTACATTTAGAACGAGTGAAAGCAAGCGAAAAGCTAGGCAATGCTGACTATAGAATAATTTACACCTCCTGGTCTCTATTTGCAAGAAACTCTAGTAGTCGATTTTCACAATCCTCCCTAGATTCCAATTTTTTATCATTAAAGAAATTTTGCAATGCAAGANAGACTATAATATAATATATGTAGACTATTTAATATAGTATATGTAGACTATAATATAATATATGTAGACTATTTAATATAGTATATGTAGACTATGTAATAAAGCATACGCAGACTATATAATATAGTATCTGTAGACTATGCAATATAGTATATGTAGAATATATAATATAGTATATGTAGACTGTGTAATACAATAAACATTTTCTTCATATCAAGATTTTTATAAAAAAATAACACATCATAAGGAAATGTATTGAAACCACCATCTTGAAAGAGATCATTTGTTCGTGCGACTGGGAAAATTATTTTGAAAAGCAATCGCTATAGCATAGAACACAGCTTTTATAATTTTAAATACAATCATGCAAAGCTCTATTAAGCTGTATTTACTGATAACGTAGAATATATGTTTTTAACAAAACTATTATATAGAAAAGAAACGTTTCTTAATAATAAATATAAAATATAATGAATTTGATTTTTCATAGATTTTCGTCTATTTAACATATAATAGAGTTGTAGAGTTATGTATACTTGCAATGACATACACATAAACACATAACTAAATCTGTTTATGTTTATTTTTGTTTGGTTACAAGTTAGTGGAGAGTTGTGGGCGTAGATTAAGCGCCTTGGTGGCGTCACTTTTAATGAATTATAACTGTTGTATTGTAAAAACATGTAAGCTGGTGCAGTAGTAGTGTTGTTTTTAAAAAGCGGTTTGTATAGAAACGTAGATAATCACAATAACAACAACAACAACAGCCCTCATAACATTAACATCAACATCAATATCAACATCAATATCAGCAGCTAACTAAAAGGTAATAGCAAGAGTCAGATTGTGTGTGTAGAGTGTGTTCAAAGTGTATAAAGATTGGCATGAAGCCCAAACATAATTCGATGGCGACGTAACAAATTGAAACGCATAATTGTTGTTTGTAGATTTTGGTAAAATAATGACTGCATCTCAGCAACAAGATCAATAACAACAATGACAACAACAACAACAACAACAACAACAACAACAAAAAGAAAAAGAAAAGCCAAAATATTTGATAAACATTTGTAAACTATTGGAAACAACTTGCGAACGAACGGGTGTCTTTGCAATCGCCACAGGTTGTGCAATTACATTTAGAAAAAAAAAAGAAACAAAAACAAAAACAAAAACAACTTAAATATAGAATAGCTTTGAGAAGCTTCGAGCTACAGCTTATTCTTGTAGCGCTCGTAAGTGCGGTGTAATTACCAGATTTTTTTTGTTTTTTATTTTTTATTTCTATTTCTATTTCTATTTCTGTTTTCACCGCACATGAGTGCGCTGCTAATATTTACTTTTATTATATATTTCTGTTAAACCAGCTTTACGAAAACACTTTCTCGCCTGCGCAAATATTTTTATAATTTTATAGACAACAAATTATGTCTATTGTTTTCAGATGCATTTTTGAAAATTTTCATTTTTTCTTCCTTTTTNATCCAATCTTATATGAACTTCAGGACTTTATTTAACATTTCGAATTGGAAAATAATGGATTTCTTTTCCCCAAACTAATATTTCATGAAAAATTCGTACATTACAACATAAGTAGTAGGATTTTGGTTTTGATTAGACACACAATTTTTATGACTCTCTCTCTCTCATATAACGATCTATTTTGAAAAAGTAGTTAGATGAAAAAGTTTTCGATTCTTAATATCTCTCGACGAAAATCGTTAGGAAATATTTTATTTTGATATATTAAATATATATATATATATGTTAGTTTGGGGAAAAAGAAATCCATTATTTTCCAATTCGAAATGTTAAATAAAGTCTTGAAGTTCATATAAGATTGGATGGATTTCTTTGTCCCCAAACTAATATATATATATGGATCGAGTGGGATTAAATCTGCTCCCATAAGCTAAGGTATAGCATTAGCAAAATTTAATTTTTATTGTCTTCTGTGTTTAGGGGAATTGGCGGCCCAAATTATAAAAAATTTTCTTTACAAAATTTTCAAAACTCTTGTCGTAAAAGGACTCTCATGAATAGTAAACCTTTACATGGTAATAACATACTATTAGTTGTGTGTGTGATGGCATTTATTGGTCTTGGGCTTTCCCTGACTGTAACGTTTTAATTTCATCTTGTCGTTATGTCGTTATGTTTATAACAATACTCAGAAATAGATTCAAAAAGATGAATTAAATTATGTATATTCTTCAAGTGCTGAGTCCAATTAACTATATCCATTTGTTTGTCTGTCCGTTAAACGGTTTAAATTTCCCAAAAAAGATCAAATCTAAAGATTAGAAGCTAAACCTTGATACCCCAACCAACAACCTTGTGGAATGAAACTTACAAATCCCATAGAAAGTTTCTTATATAAACCGCTCGCAAACGCATCCACAATATTTGAAAAACTGAAATGATTTCGAACCGTATAAAATTTAATTCCATTCCGAATTTATTGGATACAAAAAAAAAGTCATATATGAAAATTAAAGGAAAATAATTATGATCGATTTACACGATTAAATAATAAAATCTTTGTTTGAGGTAGCGGGTATCACAAATTCGCTCGAAACCGCATATAATTTTTATATTTTTTATTTGCTTGCTCTGCTCTCTCTCTCAATTACATTCACAATATACGCACAATAAAAAAAAAAAAAAAAAAAAAAGAAACAGTAAGAAATACAGGAATTACGTAATGAAGTCATAATATTTAATATCGTACGAAGAGTATTTATTTGTGTTCGTATTGAAAATCGCATTTAAATAAAAAAAAACTTACCCTGATATGAAATGTAACGTGAATCGTTATCAATTAATTCAAAATTTGCGGCATTATTTATACGTAAAGCTGCTGTCCTGGATTGTAGCATCAGCAGCAGCAGCAGCAGACACAGCGCTGTGTGCAGTAACACTAATAGTTTTGTTAACATTTTTCTTGTTTAGAATTTTGACCGCTGTACGCTGTAATATAGATAGAAAAGAAAAAAAAAGAAAAATTTTATATAAATTCTTATATTAAAATGAATGATCATGTTCATCATATTGTTCTTGTGTCTAACAATATAATGTACACCATCAACTTCCTTATAATTCAATGTCGATCATTGTATGCGACTAAATCTTATAAGGATTTTCTAAATTTCAAAAAAAAAAATTCATATATTAGTTTGGGGAAAAAGAAATCCATTATTTTCCAATTCGAAATGTTAAATAAATTCATGAAGTTCATATAAGATTGGATGGATTTCTTTTTCCCCAAACTAATAATATAATATTTGCGTATGAAGTTTTTATATCCAATATTCAAGAATGCTGAAAGGATTTCAGTTTGCATTATAACGACCAGAATACAACTGATGAACCCCTGTAAAATTCTGAATCTACTACATTTTCCCTTTTCTTTAATCGTCTATTATGGGGCACAACTATGAAAAAAATTGCAATTACTGCCACTATAAAATATTCTGATTTTTTTCGTGCTTCTAAGTTTTTAGGCGAACATGATGATATACCCACCGTACCACCTATTGCACCCACCCACCACAGTTAGGTACGTATAGAATAGATCTGTTTTTCAATTTGTAACACTCAGAAATACGTATCAAAAATTCCATGAACAAAATAATATGTATTTGTGACAAGCGTAAATTTCTGAGTCAAGTTAACTCTGCTCTGTTCTGAGAGAAACCAAATTTAAATTCATTCTTAACAGATTCCAATTCGGTTTTTTCTGTTAATGTTATTAGGTTGGGGAAAAAGAAATCTATCCAATCTTATATGAACTTCAGGACTTTATTTAACATTTCGAATTGGAAAATAATGGATTTCTTTTTNGGTTTCCCTAATTGGTCCCCTGATAGGTTCCCTTGGTTGGTTGCCCTGGTTGGTTCCTCTGCTTGGTTCCCCTGGTTGGTTCCCCTAATTGGTTTTCCTAATTGGTCCCCTGATTGGTTCCCTTGGTCGGTTGCCCTGGTTGGTTCCCCTAGTTGGTTCCCCTGCTTGGTTCCCCTAGTTTGCCTGGTTCGCCTTCTTTAACAATTGCATAATGAAGACCTTGTAATTTACTCTTGATTGCAACCTCGTTTTGGCCGAGAGATGAATATGAATATGACACTCTATGAATTTTTTCTCGCTAAAAATTTGAATTCTTAACTTCTTCGTATCCATGCATTTGTATGCTTTGAAGAATTTTATTTTGTATCTTTGCCTAGTGTAGTGTAGGTATACTTTCAATCTGTTTACAAAAACTGAAACGTAACTGCTGTAATATTATCAAAAAAAAAGTTTAGTTTCGTTTATGTAAATATTGCACGTGGTAGTGTGCAATGTGTGTGTATGTGTGTGTGTAAACATTCATTGAACCACAAGGCAAACAGGTACATTAAACGCCCATCAGTGAAGCTAACATAACGCACACATATATAGATTTACACACAATTTTTACTTTGCAGCGAGCGAGTCGACTCCAACACGAATGTGTGTAAACTTTTTGCTTGTGGCAAATGCCTCAAACAAATAACACTAAATAATCATAAGCCTACGTTTAATATGATTACATGCGAAACATACGACGACTGCAGTCACATTCATACCATTCAGCCAACATCGACCGACCACCACCATTACACGTCGCGACAGCTACTCTCGCTCAATACCAGTGATCGTGTCATGATAAATATTTTTTTTTTCTTTTCATTCTTCTCTTAACAGATTTAGTTTTATTTTTTTTTTTTTTGGTTTTTTTTTTTTTTTTTTTTTTTTTTAAATATAATTTTTTGTTGTCTTTGTTGTTATTTCTAAAGTTAAATATACAGATAGAGATACCTTATGTACGTCGTAATGGTAAACAAAAGTCGCCACTCTGGCACTTTGCAAAAAGTAGCAACAAACGCCCAATTGTCCACATTTTAACGCCCAATAGAAGCTGCTGAATACTGTTTTGATTTCTATTTATATTTTTCTCAAAAAAAAAAAAAAAAAAAAAACTTTTTCTGAATTAAAAAATATGGTTTCATTTTAAAATTCACAACCAAAGATTGATTACTTTTTGTTGCCAAATCGCGGCTAAATTTACTTCTTGCGACCCTACAATATTTGTTTGTCGCCATCATTTTTTTTTTTTTTTTTTTTTTTTTTTTTTTATTTTTTTATTTTTTTTTTTTTTTTAAATAACTTCGAGACAAGTAGTCAACGAATGAATTTTTGATATTAATGTTTTTTTTTTTTATGTTTTTTTAATGAACACAAGTTTACATACAATTTAGATTAACACGCATGCGTGCTTTTTATATTCCGCGGCTTTTATAAGCCGTACCGCACAAAAACTAAATGATTCGTTTTTTTAACTGTTTTTGTAATGTCCTGACTCCTGACTCATGTGCATCAATATCAATAACGTAGCCAATCACGCTCACGCTTTAAGTGATCAAAATAAAATTTGGCCGCAAATATTTGAAAATTTTGAAATTTTCCTATGATTAGTATGATCAGAGTGAACTATAAACTAACATCACCGTTTTTTCTTCTGCTTGCACTACACTACTACAGCAATACTGATTAATAAGGCCAAGGTGTTCAAAAAAAAACCTGCAAAGCCTAAAGGAAGTCACTCTTTGAGAAGCAAATCACTAAGCACTAAGAATAAGGACATAAGGACGCGCGTATGTCTTTGATGTCTTTATGTCTCATTAAAATGTGTCGCCAGCACTTCTTTAAGTACAACGGCAGACGCATACGACAGACACCATATATCTAATGTTTGCCATCATAAGAGAGAGAGAGAGAGAGAGAGAGAGAGAGAGAGAGAGAGAGAGAGAGAGAGAGAAAAAGAGATTCGCGTTATTTTCTATACTTTGTCCGTGTTTTTGTTAATCGAATGGCCCAGGGCAAGGCGGACTGTTTTTATTTTGTCATTCCCTTTGTAACAATCAAAAAATGTTTATTGTGTATTTTACAAGAGAGAGAGATGAGATGTAGATGTTCTAAAGAGATAAGAAAAAGTCTAAAAACATTTCCTGTTTGTATATTAAACTCTTAAGCAACAATGTTTGGAATGGAAGATAAGCGAGCGCGCGCGCGCGCATTTAATAAAAACTTGGTGTGCAAAGAAAGTTATAAAGTCTTTGCTGGTATTGTGTGTGTGTGTGTGTGTGTGTTAGCCTAAGGCAATAGTTTTTCATAATTGACTGTTTATTAAGCCATTTTTTGCATGCAGACATATCAGTTAGACCTTAAAGAGTATTCAGAGAACTAATCAACTAATCGCCCTAATGTATGCATGATGGTGTTACACTTACAAGTCAAGTTGCGCAGAGTTTGCAACAAGTTTGTCATAGTTATGATAATTAATGTTGTAAAACATGATAATTGTCCCATAAACTATAGCATACACTGTAAGAAAAAAAAATGAATAATTCATTCATTAACAATAACAATCCACTGAACTATCAGTTCCAAATCAAGGTATAGAGACGAGAGCTGGCTGTTCAATTGTCGATATATTACGAAATGATCTTCTGGGTAAGTTCTTTGCTTTTAAGAGATTTTTTTAAATCTTTTTCATATTCATTTTTCTTACGGGATGTAGGATCGCTTAGAACAGCTTAAAAAGTAGCGCATTTTTTTTTAAATTGCTGGCACAACTTTTCTTTGTTAAGCATCACATGATGAATGAATTTGAAGAGAAGTACGTGGCCACGATTGAGGTAGACGTACATCCGATTAGTTTTCAAGGACTTTTCTTTTTTTATACATGAACGAAGCCTGTATAGCTGCAGGCTTAAAGACTGAAACGTCTGAATGGTCCAAAGTCCACAAGTGTTAAGCAACAGGATGTGGCCGTAATGTCAAAAACTCTGTATGTATAGAACTTTAAATTTCTGACGAGAATGTTTGTGTTAGTCTGCGATACCGATTTCTGGAAGCACATACTATTTGATCTTCTTACAGTTATTTTTAGTCTCGACTATGTAGACTATATAATATAGTACATGCAAACTATTCAATATAATATATGTAGACTATATAATATAGTATATGTAGACTATGCAATATAGTATATGTAGACTATGTAATATAGTATAAGTAGAATACATAGTACGGTATATGTAGACTATAATATAGTATATGTAGAATATATAATACGGTATATGTGGAATATAATATAGTATATGTAGACTATGCAATATAGTATATGTAGACTATTTAATATAGTGTATGTAGAATATATAAAATAGTTTTGGTAAACAATATAATAGAGTATATGTGGACTATATAATATAGTATATGTAGACTATATAATATAGTATTTGTAGACTATGTAATATAATATATGTAGACTACATAATATAGTATACGTAGACTATGCAATATAGTATATGTAGATTATGTAATACAGTATATGGGGACTATATAATATATTACCTGTAGACTATATAATATAGTATATGTAGAATATATAATATAGTATATGTAGACTTTGTAATAAAGCATACGCAGACTATATAATATAGTATCTGTAGACAATATAACATAGTATCTATAGACAATATAATATAGTATATGTAGAATATATAATATAGTATATGTAGACTATAATATAATATATGTAGACTATTTAATATAGTATATGTAGACTATAATATAATATATGTAGACTATTTAATATANTCCTGAATTTCATATAAAAATAATGGATTTCTTTTTCCCCAAACTAATATTTTTCTTAAGAAAAATCTCAATATTTCTTAAAATGTAACTTCAAGTATTTTTCATACACAACAGGTGAATGAGATGTAGGGTAACATATAGATGATGTCACAATATTCACGAATCCACATGATTTATGACATATAGTACTAACCTTGAATTTTCAAAGAAAATACGTAAACATTTCATGAAAGTCCAACTGTTAGTTTACAACAACAAGTTACAAGTGTTTTAGTCACGCTACTCTTTTTTTGTAATTTGCAAAACAATGGAAAAAAATTGGAATTTCGTATATTAAGACAAAGCATCAAAGATCCATTACTACTACACTCCAGAGTTAAATCGGCAGTTAGCCGCGTAAACAGCCATCAACCGACGAAAGCCATCATCATCCAAAGCGACCATAAAGGCAAAAATTTGTCTGGGAAGTTTATGATGTCGGCATTTTGGAATACGTTGCATAGTATAATATTCATTGATTACCTTCAATAAGGTACAAAGCATGAATAGCGTATATTACATAACATAACATAACATTCTTAGTGGTATTTGAATAAAAGAAAAAACAACCCCAGATGAAAAAGAGAAAAATGCTCTTTTACCAAGACAATGCACCGTGTCACAAGTTGATCATCATAACCATGTGCAAATTAGCAGAAAAAAAAAAAGGTATGAGTGATCCTAGGAACTTATTGAGTAATACGTTATGTCCTTGATAAGTAGAAATCTGAAATCTGTTGATATTTTTTTGCTCAATTGATATCACAAAATGAAGTTCAGAATGAAGTTCAGAATGAAGTTCAGTTCATAAGCTTAATCTGAACTAAAATATGTTTTACTTTCGATTAGCGAAGTATGACATCCTATAGGCATGAGACATCATAGATCTTCTTTTGATTTAACGCAAAGAACTCTTGATTTAACTGAAATTTGAAAATAAGCAAATACAAGCTTGTTTTTTATGCAGAATTGTCCATGAAGTTTGACGCCAAAAATTTTCAGCTTGAGTTGAGTCAGATAGGCTGTTTTTAAGACTTTCCAATGTGGCCAAGTCGATGTACTTTAGTGCACTTTAGTGCACTTTAGCCCCATCTCCAGTAATGGACTTTTCCCTAAATTGATTGGACATTATTTCTTATAAAACGATAATAAGTCCCTGAGATTTTATTCTCTCTAGATTTCAATTCACTTTTCAGGCTGATATAGGATGCAAAAATTATAAAAATAAAATAATATCCCAGGAAGAAGTAGATAAGATTAATACTCTTTTAAAATTATTCAAATGAAATCAAAAATATCATAAGAACTGAATAAATTGAATAAATTTTTGGTTAACAATTTAAATGTCTTTTTTTAAAAATATATTTTTTGTGCCGCCTGATTTATATGATACAACACATCAGTCATCCGTAAAAAGAAAGCAAAGTTTCAAATGACAAAAGTTGGAACTTTATTTTTTGCAACATCCTTTAGAGAACTCTCTCTCTCTCTCTTTAATTTGTGTACTACACAAAAATATTTTTCGGTAATCTATATATAAAAAAGTGAAAGCTGTGGTTTGTCTACTCGCTTGCCAAGCCGATTAATGCGCTTAATCATGTAAATATTGCAGCAACAATCATACTCTGAATACTCTGAATGTACTTTATACGTCATTGGAGAAGAGATATATGTATGTCTGCATAAATACCGTTTTATAATATCTACTTAAGCTTTTAAAGGTAAAAGGAATTTTACAAACTAAAGTTTAGTATTATATTACCATTCTTTATTATTTTTTTTGTTTTGTAAAGCTCTAACTAAGCAAACTAAAAATGAGAAACACACACTACACCTTTGATATTGAATATTAAAAATGATGCGAATTCGAATAAATTCGAATTTAACTACAGTAAAGACATTTACCAATAACATTAACAGAGCTCTGTTAAATAAAATTTCTTCTTATATTTTTATAATATAGTTTTATCAATTTTTTTTTTTTTAAAAATTCTTCTTATATTTTTGAAAATTAAATGATTATTTTATATGAATTTCTTCTTATATTTTTTTTATAATATAGTTTTATCAATTTTTTTACATTGGAATTTTTTTTTTAAAAAAATGTTAGTTAATCGTCTGAAATATTTTTCTACTGATCTTTTAGATGATTTTGGAAAATATTTTTGTACCAAATTCTAGTTAAATATCTCTTATAGGTCGTATCTTTATAAGCTTTTTTTTTCACTAAGGATTTGAAGATAAATTCAAATTTAACTAGCAGAGACATTTACCAATAACATTAACAGAGCTCTGTAAAACAATAAACATAAATCTGTAAAACAACTGGCGGCAAGCTATTGTTGGATTTGCAAGCCTAATCTGTCCAAATGAAGTTACCTAAAACACTTTTGTCAACGCCATGTGAATCTATATGAAATAACCTTTCAAATTATATAATAAATTAATTCATTTTTTTAGTGAATTCTTTTCAAAAAAATGCTTGCAAAGTGATATGTTAATGGCAGGCGATTATCGCAAAAAGAAATTAAATTTGACACTTTAGCGCGGCCAAACTAGAAAATTACAACCATATTCACATATATTACATGAACATATTAGTTTGGGGAAAAAGAAATCCATCCAATCTTATATGAACTTCAGGACTTTATTTAACATTTCGAATTGAAAAATAATGGATTTCTTTTTCCCCAAACTAATATATAAAAACACCTTTCAAACAAGCTAAGTAAATTCAAATTCTGTTTTACAAAAGTATTTTTAATAATTTTTTTGAAATTTAGTACCATAACATAATCCAACTATGGAAAAATAGTAAAAAAAATTTGCGAAGCTAGCGCAATCAAATTAGAAAATTCCAAACATATTGACCTGTACTACCACATAAATTTATAAGAAAATACCTTTCAAACAAGCTAAGTAAGTAAGTTCAAATTCCGTTTTATAGAATTATTTTTAACAAATTTTTCAAAATTACTTACTTAACAACAAAGCTGCACGTGGCATAATAACATTAAGAAGAGAGAGAAAAACGAATTTAAATTCATTTCTAATAGATTCAAATTCGTCTTTTTTTTTTTGTGTTAATGCCGCGCCTGCTGCATGATTTATTAGATATAGTTGTGTTTGCGTAGTCTGTATAAAGTATAAACAAATTTGAGACTCTTTTTCATTAGTTATGATGATAAAAACAAATAAATTAGTAAAGAAAGCCAATGTTTTATTTTAGAACGGATCTAGTCTGGGATACTTACAAGAATTATTATTTATTTTATTAAGGAAATCAAGGAAAGTTTTAAGGTTAAATTTTTAAAATTAACCAAGAGATATATATCACAGATTCAGAATTTCATATCAAATCAAAGGTATCTCTATATAGTTTAGATTGAAGTCTTAATATTAGAAAAGCAGAATTAGCAGCAGAATGTGTCGCCACATCTTCATGTATGCTTGTTAACATAATAATTGAAATTATTTTACATAAGTTGAGCAAAAGATATTTGTGTTTCTCAACAGAATAATAAAAACTTATTAAGTCACGTTTCTTCAAAAGCAAATTATAAGTGAGCGCAAAACAAATGCAGAAAATCTAATATAAATATTAAGTGAATTCCAATATAATTTTTTTGTATTTATTCAATACTTTAACCTTTCGTATTAAATATATAATATTATGATGTAAATAAATAACTAACAATTCTATCACCATTGAAAATATCCTCTTCGAAGCAATGAAACTATAATTTATTTTCAAATTATGATGTCATTATCATAACTTTTTTTTCTTCTTTGATTTGTAATAATTTTTCTAATTTTAGTTTTAAATTATTTTTAATTTTTTTTTTTTTTTTTTTTTTTTTTTTTTTTTTTTTTTTTTTTTTTTACATAAATTCATAAATATGCTTTTTTAATGTACGACGGA
>KK351054.1:662613-679370 GCA_000671755.1 Glossina brevipalpis | reverse complement strand
CTATTTATTTTTAGTATTTCAAAATTTTAAATCACAAAAAAAAACATTACTTTTGAATAAATTAACCAACGTCAGCTTATTTTTTTTTTTTTTTTTTTTTTTTTTTTGGTAACCTGAACTGTCGCCTTTCATATTGATAGGATTAGTATTACGAAAGTTCGGGGGTTATAAAACCATTTATTGGGGAAAACGTCACGCTACGAATTTTTTCCCTTGGTTAGGGCTATTTTACATTTGCACGGACTGACTAAATATATTTTGTAGTTGATTTACAATGAAATTTTCAGATCAGTTCTTTGAGTAAAAAGTGTTTGACGCATACATCGGGCCTTAGATAGGAATAAAGAAGTTTCTTCAATGCCTTCCTCTATATATGTAACCTGATAGGATAAAACCAAATATTGAAATTAGCTCAATGCCTTCAAATGTTTTACACATAAACCACAGTAAACTTTCTCAAGCGTGTAGCGTGTGTAGGAAAAAACTATAATAGTAAATAACACCCACATACACTTGAATTTCTTTTTCTAAAACGCATTGAAAAGGAAAATCAAAAAAAGACAAAAACAAAAAAAAAAAAAAACAAGCAGCTAAATAGAAAATAAAAACAAACAAATAAGGAAGAGATATAAATAATAACTTAAGACGAATCCTGGATACAGGCGTGCAACTAGCAAACGCTATGAATTGTGGACATTATTTCCCATATGGTGCACTTTCTACTAATTTTGTGTTTGTTTCGTTTCGAGCTTATGGGTTAAAGACATGACGTCGTGGCATTCGTATTACAATATAAACAATTTACTAAGATGGCCAAGATGTGAGAGCCAAATAAACTATAAGTTTTAGTTGCTTTACTCTATTGTAAGTTATAAAAAAAAAAAAAAAAAAAAAAAAAAACTCCGAACAGCAACAACAACAATATTCGATGATATGATATAAAATCTTAGCGTGTTTAAGGCTATTAATAAAAGCAGCTTTGAAAACGAGTGACAACAAGAGATAGGGATAGAGAAAGAGGAAGAGCGAGTGAGAGAGTAAAAAGAGTGAAAGAAAGGGAGAGAGAGAGCGAATGTAAGCCATATAAACAGAATGCGTTGGTGGCTCTAATGGTTCAGTTATTTTAGTTGCATGATTGCGTTGTGCTTATGCTTGCATGCTCCTGGGTTCATTGGTAGACTGGTTGGTTGGTTGGTTAGTTGGTTGGTTGGTTGGCTAGTTAGCTAGCTGGTGGTTACTGTGGGGCTTTGTTTAACGTTCGTTGCATTATTACCAACTAACAGATGAATATGTAAGAAAAAAAAAATACAAGAAAAATAGACAAATATAATATAAAATCTTAACGTTATATTTTACAAAAGACAGTCAGTCAATCGCCCTCGCTCTCTTATCCAATTTGTAGGTTTGTTTTCCTGGTTTTTTTTTTTTTTTTTTTTTTTTTTTTTTTTGAACATTTTATCAATAATAAAACAATGCGTTGATAATAAACCAGTCTCTCCTACGGAGCATTGAATCGAAAGGGAGCGCACCACAAATTCATACAAAAAAAAAAAAAAAAAAAAAAACAACAAAAAAACGAAACTTGTTTATCTACAAATTAGCGTGATTCCCTAACTTTCTGTTGAGGATTTCTATTGCAGCCTAAATTCATAGGAGATCAGCATTCGGTGGCGCATGCAACGAACGTTGTAACGAACCTTTGTCTTCTTCTTCTTCTTCTTCTTCTTCTTCTATCTTTATTGGCCATAAAACTGCATTAACATGCATCAGGCATTATATTTTCAATATTTTCAAGGTTCGAATATCTGAAGCAGGTAAACACATTTTGCACGCAAGTTCCTTTCGCATGCTTTGTTTGGTTGGTTGCTCTTTAGAGATTTCTCTTTTCAAGTTTGAGTACTTTAGCACAATATATTGCCTGCTCAACGCAATACGCGTATCGATTTCTCTCTTTTTGCACGAGTGAAGCTGTAGGCCTTAAATAAATTATTTTCCTTTTTTTTTTTTAGTTTCTTTTTTTTTTTTTTTTTCTTTTTGCTACGATGAGAAAGTTGCGTAAATCAGCATACGAATAATCTCTTTCTTTTCTTTGTTTTAGTCTGTAGGTTGTGTGTGTGTGTGTGTGTGTGTGTGTGTGTCTGCCTCTCGCGTGTGTACCTTATTAGTAGTGATCCATCCTGCACCGCACATGCGCTTTATCGTATTTCCTTCTCTCTATAATTCATGCAAATTTCATTAAATATATTTATAATATATCCAAATATGTGTGTGTGTGTGTGTGTGTGTGTGTGTATGTTTTATGTAGAAAGTTTGCACACACAAAGCAAAAATAACAACAATATTACATTAAACATGGCATTGAATCTGTGTTTAGATGCAATTGATTTCAGATATTATGCAGATACATACATACATGTGTACATGTGTACATGTGTACATGGATTTTGAACAAGAGTACAAATTAACGTTAATAAAAATGCTTATCATTATTGGTTCGTTCGTTCGGTAAAGGTAGAACGTACGATAGCACCACACACACACACACACACACAATATAATAGAGGAGGAGTATAGAAGCAAAAAAAAAATGTTCTCATCATTTTCACTATAAAATATTTTCGCGATTACTTAATATAAAGCACGCGCTTACTTGTGCGTGTTTAAGATATAATAGAGTAAATACCAGACCGTTAAAATATATATATATTGTAACGGGATTATTGAAGATAAATAGAACAAAAAAAACGTCTTACAAATCAGCAAATGTAGAAAAAATTCAGATGAAAACGAACGAAAAAGCGAAACTTACAAAGGAAGTTGACGATAGTATATGTGCGAATCAAATCTCTATATGGATAGAGAACACACAAGATATGAATGAAATCAAACTCAAAATCAAACTCAATAAATTTCAAAAATAGTAAAAATTATAGACTTGACTGCCTACCACTTAGTAAAGGTTCAATTTTCGTAAACACGTTTATGTGAAAATAGATTTAAGAAGTGGGATCTACTCGAAATATTAATAAGTTCGAATCGCGATCAATAAATTCATAAAAATTTTAATTTATTTTGTAAACTTGACCACACTGTAGTTTACTTTGCAACGGAACTCACTACGTTTTTTTTTTTTTTAATATAAAACGAAAAGAGCTTGAAAATGGTTTCAATAGAGAGTTTCATGCAATTTCAATTTTAACTAATTTTTTTTTTTATATTTCTACGTATTGTTGATAGAAAACATTACAAAGGATTCACAAAAGACGACAAATTTCTTTACTTAACGATGACCTGCAAAACATGGAAGTGAATACACCGAGTAAAAAAAGACTTTTCTATGCTTCATATCGCTTGTTTACACGTCACACGCAGAAAGGTTTGAAATATAAATCCACTTTATATTATACCGATCGATTCAAAATTAATCTGTGAATCGACTTAAACCTGTCTCTCAGTTTGATATTCGTCCTTGTATTGTTGTATTCATTTATAGAGATCGCAAGTTTTGAAATACTCTGACGGAAATTGATATACTAACGTATTTTGAAGAGAATCTTTGCATTGACAAAATTTACAAAATTTCAAAATTTACAATTTTTCAAAATGTACAAAATTTCAAAATTTACAATTTTTTAAAATGTACAAAATTTACAATTTTTCAAAATGTACAAAATTTCAAAATTTACAATTTTTCAAAATTTACAAAATTTCAAAATTTACAATTTTTTAAAATGTACAAAATTTACAATTTTTCAAAATGTACAAAATTTCAAAATTTACAATTTTTCAAAATTTACAAAATTTACAATTTTTCAAAATGTACAAAATTTCAAAATTTACAAAATTTTAAACTTTATAGTTTTTCAAAATGTACAAAATTTCAAGATTTGCAAAATTTCAAACTTTATAATTTTTCAAAATGTACAAAATTTCAAAATTTACAATTTTTTAAAATTTCAAACTTTATAATTTTTCAAAATGTACAAAATTTCAAAATTTACAAATTTTTCAAAATTTTCAATATTTCAAAATTTTGAACATTTCAAAATTTATATTTTTCAACAAAAATCGGTAGAATTAGTATTTTGTTAAAATAAATATAAGAAAAATTTGAATCTGTGATGGGACTTCCTTTATAAACATTCTTACAAAAATTAAGCCTTTATATGGTAAAAAATTCTTATTTTTCATATCAACTAAATAACAAGGAGAACTAATAAATGTGTCAAAATAAATGTCAGAATCGTCTCAATAACCTTTGGTCTGTCTGTCCATCTGTCCGTCTGTCTATTCTCAATAACATTAAATTGATTGAATTACTTACTGCTCTTTCATTCTCTTTATTATTTTGCAATGATAGTAATTCTGTTAAAGTTTTCCTGATATGACATCACACCGTATCGAACGTTTACAAAGCAAAAGCATAAACAATTCTAAATCTAAAGAGTAGGATAGAAAAGATATTTTATTGTGTTGTTTCATGATTTATATCATAACATACAATTTTAGCTGCCTGCTGCATAACTGGCCTGCTTGCTTGCTTGCTTGCTTGCCTGCTTGTTTGTCTAAATCAATGTTAATGAATTTCTATACGATTTATGGTGAGTTATCTATCTTTCATTCTAAATAAATAATAATTTTAATGCTCATCACACTCTTGACCTTGAAACGGTCGTATCTAATATATTTGCATACTAGTAAAATAGTTTTTCAAAATTTTTTCTAATACTTTTGCCAACAAATACGAACTTTTTAAAATTTAGTGCCATAATACTGTTTGAATACATAAGTTATTCATTATTTATCTATTAAAATATTATATTATATTACATGTGTACTAGAATTGAAGAGCATATATCGGTGACTGAATATTGCCATTGAATTAGAACAGGGGGGGAGATCAAATACAAGTACCTCAAAAAAAAGGTTGAGTTCAAGCACAGAATTCGGATTGATATTTTGTTATTCTAATGCAAACTAACATCCACTTTAGTAGTTCTCTGGACCTGCTGATTCGAGTCAACAAGTTAATGAAACAGAAATCATGAAATCATCAATTAAAATTCACTATAAAGTCCAACATCAGAGATAGATACCAAAACTATTATGGCACTTCTCTAGTTAAATCTCCATAGCCCGTTGACTTCACTGCCAAGCCTTAATACTAATTTTAAGGTATAATTGGCAAAAGCTTATCTTTGATAAATCCCGAGTGCGCCTGTGCCGCCAATTAAACAGTCTAAAGCATCCGTTCTTCCTTCTTTAGCTTTTTCTTATTCATAAATAGTTCTTGTATACTTGTTACACCCAACTTGTTATGGTTACTATTACTTGTAATTGATTATCGCTTCTACTGTTAATTTAATTTTTCGCATCCCTATGTTAGCTTTATATATATATATATATATATATATATATATATGTAATTTATAAGTAGCTTTTATGATTTGCACAACGCGCCGCTGTTTCGATATTAAGACAAAGAAAAGACGTTGACACTTAATGAAGGCTGCATGTTCTGCTTCTTTACTTCTTGCCGTTGCAAACCACCAAACTTTGCATTGATTTATGAAAATAAAACCGGTGGCGGCAGGCTATAAACAATTTGAGCACTTATTTTAAATATGTACGCATTTTTATATTTAAAATACGTGCGTATGTGAGTGCATCCTCTTCAACAGACGTTAGCACAGCAAACGAAGCTAAAACTTAGATTTTTTATATTATATTTAAGCTATAAAATCTTTATAAACACTATGTGCTGCCATTACACCGAAGAAGTAATAATGGAAAACATGCAAATACAATTTACGAACTGTAATGCATTAAACATGAATAGGAAAGCCAGCCAAAAACCAACAAGCAAGTAAGGAAATCATATTCGACTATATTGTCGAATCTTTTATACCCATCAACTTTAGTCTTAATAAAAAGGGGAGCAAAAACTAAATTTTATTAGGTAGGCATGGAAGAATTTTTCTTTTTTTTTTAGGAGGAATACAGTGGAAAACAGTGTAGTCATAATATACTTTGGAAATTAGTCAGAAAACAGACAAGTTTTCTTATTATCCTGTAGGCGTGGCATGTAATCGACTTGACTCATTTTATTAATAGCAATGCAGTTAAAAGAACTTGCGATGTTTATGCTAAATTTTTGCGGCTAGGAGAATGTGCACCACAAACAATACATGAACGGACAGACGGACACACTTAAATTGATTTTAAATTTGAAGCTGATCAAGAATATATTATATATGCCTTGTTGGGTCTCTAAAGTTTTCTTCTGGTCATTACAAACAAAAGAGTAAAATTAATATACCCCTCACCTTCGATGGTGAGTATAAGAATAAATAAAAGCAAATCATAAAAAAAAAATCACTTTCAACATTTTTTGATGTTCTGCAGCAAAATTTCGTATGTGTTCACTTAAATAGAACGATTAATAAATTACATTAAATGCAACAGAGAAGGTAACTGCATAATGCTTACGCATCCAGAGAGAGAGAGAGAGAGAGAGAGAGAGAGAGAGAGAGAGAGAGAGAGAGAGAGAGAGAGAGAGAGAGAGAGGAAGAGAGAGAGGGAGAGAGAGAGAGGGAGAGAGAGAGGGAGAGAGAGAGAGGGAGAAAGAGAGAGAGAACGCGAGAGAGAGAGGAAGAGAGAGAGGAAGAGAGAGAGGGAGAAAAAGAGAGAGAGAGAGAGTGCCATTAGGAAGAAAATAAAAAATTGGCTCAACAAAACTTATTGACGCTAATTTTGAGAAGTCACTGCTTAAAGTATCGAATAAGAAAAGTAAAGTAATGCAAAAAGTGGCAAAAATGACTGAAAAGAGGGCAATAAAAAATTGACCTAAATACCAAAATTGAGAAAAAGCCAACAACGCTTTTCAACTTGAAATCTCGTTTACTTGAAATTATTTATTAATTGTGATAAATTTTCAAAGGGCCGATCAGAATCGTTTTATTATTTCATGTCAAATGGCAAACAACATATTAAACGGCTGCAATAACCATTCGAATCAAACTATGATCCATCATCACTCAAGGTATTCCCTAAAGGTATACAAAGCACTGTAATGGTCAGAAAGAAGTGAGGAGAGATGAACAAGGTGTAATCGTAGATTGGGAGTTCTACAGCCGATAGCTAAGTTTTATCCCTTTACGATCTTTTACCGATGAATGCTATATCTCTTATCATTATAGCCGCGGTCACATACCATTCGTAGTTCACGTATGATCAACCGCATAGGGAATTGAACTCGGATATATCAACTTGATAGGCCATGAAGTAGCTGAAGTGTAGTAAGTCTTAGATTTATGTTTTCGTTTTCTGCAACCATGGTCAAGAATATTTTGTTCTTAACGTACGATGAGCTTACCTGGTTGTTACGCGTAAACAAAAGAAAAAATTAGTACATTTGTATTTCTCGGAAAGCAACGTCTCTATGCTCACCAACAAAGGATGGGAGTCTGTTCATTTTGTCAATTTATTTGCAAGAGCCAAGAAAAAGTTTCAGGAACCTTATAAAGTATATATTTTCTTGATTAGTATTAAATTTAGAATCTATTTGAGCATTCATATCTGTCTGTTTCTTTGCTTAATATATAAGATGACTATTGAAAATCGATCAAATCGGTCGAATGTCACGACTGCAGTGCAATATATATAACACTTCTTCTCTTTCTGGATTTTTTGCTGGTTACTCATCTAATTGATATCAAAAAGAATAAAATTGTTTATGTGTACTATATAAAAATAAACAATATGACCACGCCCTCCCGATATTTGTAAAGTACTCAAGTTTAATTTAATCTTTCAGGTCGACTTTTGCATTTTTAATCGCTTTGATCGACTTTCCCCCGGTTGCTATCTACTCAACTGATTGACGATTTAATTCTGAAGAATGTGGTGATGGGATTTCGATATTATATACACTTTATAGGGTTTACTTCTGAGTGTTGCAAATGTTTTTGAAAAAAAAAAAAACAAATATACCGCTATCCTTTGATGATGGGTAGAAAAAGTGAAGTTTTTAACCCACAGTTATGTAATGATGTTCTTCCATCGCTTTTACCCTTAGAGAATAATCTCATATAATATTTATATATATGTACTGTGATGGTTGCAAATTTCAGTCTTTTTCCTGGGCCGGCTCGTCGGCTTCCAGGGGTTCATTTCATTCAAATAAAACATTCTATTATTCCACTGTGCACTTCTTTTTTTCTTTTGATACAAGTATTATATAAAAAAAAACTATTATTAAATATAAATATTAGTCTGCCCGTAAAAAGTCATACTACCGTATCCCGGACAGCGGCACCTCGTTCCCTTTAACTCTTTAATTACCCGGATTGACGCGGAACAACGGAGAAACGTGCGACATAACTCGTCGCTGTCCTGATCGAGAGAGAGCAAAACGGAAACAGCCATGCTCCCACCTTGCCCTATCTCTCGTCAGCCAGGTGGCGTTGCCACCTAGCCGATCTGTCCCCAGGGTCGCCCTCCGAACCTTCCACTGTGGATTACTGCATGTTATAGTACCCACACAGTAAGTAGGGAGGGAAAGCGTGTGGACCAAAACGAACACATGACTTTGGTCCTTACAGTACGATGATGGAAATGATTCCGAATCCATCTCGGTATAATTTCCATAACTACCACAAATGATATCGAATATAAAAACATTGTTCGAGATCAGTACTGTTTTGGAAAGCTTTACAGTAACTCTATTCATCAAATCAACAATTTGCCGATTGTTTGCCCTTTTTTAAACGAAGTCGTACGGATAATAATAGAATGTAGGTGACTCCGAAAAACCTAAAAAAAAAGTTGGTGGTGAAACAAAAAAAAATTCCCCAAAATTATTCTCGATTATGGAAAATAAGAAATTCTCTGGTCTGTATTTATGGAAAACAAGACATTTTTTTGTTCTATCTTGTACGAAAATTTGGATCTGAGAAAATTGCTATGTGTGTGTGTGTGTGTGTGTAACATGTAAACTTTTATTATTTTTAAAATTCTGTTCAAGAATTAAAAAGCGCTGCTCTCTTTGGGTAATGCTCTATTTATATTAACTCTAAACTCGTCAGTCGTCAAAGAGTTTTTTTTTTTTTTCAGTTGCCAATACATACTCAAATGTTAAGACACCCTATACAATAAAAAAAAATCATTTTTTTTTTCATTTTCTAATAATTTATTACACAAATTGTGCAAACCTAACAATTAATTCAAGATTCATTTGGATTTATTTATTTATCATTTATTTTAATATAAAATTAAAATTATTTATTTATCTTAATATAAAATTAGTTAATCAACTGACGAAGGGATGAAATCATAATGCGCGTGCGCTTATTAATTTTTTCATATTTAAGAACCCAGTATGTAAGTGAATTGACTTGAGTTATTTATTTATTGACCTCGTGCAAGAGCGGACGCTCCAACTTTGTTTGCACTTTCTTGCAAAAACACACTTATGTTGGTTGTTCTTGTTATAACTTATGTGTTTAGTTGCAAAACAACAAAATATGATTAATTCCCTTTTTTTTTGCATGCGCAAAATGATTGAAATTTTTTGAAAAATTTGTTCAAAAGCAGTTTCCATCAACACATTTGGAAGACACATGTTTTTTTTTTTTTTTTTTTTTTTTTTTTTTTGCAATGGATTAAAAATACTCCATGAACCATTTTTACACATATGTGAACCGATGACGAGACTGTCATCAGAAATTCACACTTAAAGTACACCACACGTTCAAAATATGTTTTCTTAAGTAGGTTAAGCTTATTTAAATTTTCATAACGAATGTATAATATTAGGTTGTTCGAAAAATCATTTCTTTTTCTGTCGGTTGGGCAATGGAAAATAATTTTCTTTTTTTCATTTTTTTCTTTTTTTTTATAAATATTTTTTTTAATTTTTATTCGTTACATTTAATATCTTTAAGCGATCTTACGCGATCTTAATCAATAGTTCTCATCAATTAATGACTATTTGTCGTCATTAGCTTAAAACAGGCCTCTCAAAGCGTACCACAGTATCTTCATTATCAAAATTGTCAAATCAAAATTTTTTGCAAACCAGTTCTGTCAATACATCTTCTCTATGCATATCGGATAGTTTTCTTCTTGCCTGAACATTTTGCCTGAACTTTTCGATAGGAAAGCAGTAAAATATGCTTCGAATGCTACATTCGATACTTTCGTTATTTTCCATATTTGGTGTAGAGCAAATCAATCAAAAACTACTACTACTGGTATCAAATCAATCGAACTTTTTCACAAGCAAGCCTTGCTATATATATATATTAGTTTGGGGAAAAAGAAATCCATTATTTTCCAATTCGAAATGTTAAATAAAGTCCTGAAATTCATATAAGGTTGGATGGATTTCTTTTTCCCCAAACTAATTTTTTGACAGCATATATATATATATATAGCATATATATGTATATATATATATATATATATATCAGCTGTCAAAACATATAAAGCTGAACTAAACTTGCTGTTGAAAATAACGAAATGACTTTTCGAACAACCTAATACACCTTCATGTTATTTCTAATTTATTTTGTAGTACGAAGAAGAAGAAAGAAAAAATTTATAAAATTTAAAAAAATAATGCTCTTGAGAGAGGCGATAATAGCAACATTCTTGAAATCGTTTATAATTGATTTTGCTAAATTTCAGTCGATTATACAACCAATCCTTTTGCAGAAAGGCAACTTTTATTGATCCAAGATTAATTTGAATGAAAAAAGAAATAGAAACCATATATGAAGCTTAAAGCGAAAATTAGACTTTTTTCCTCTCACGATAAAAAAAAAAAATTCACATTTCATGGGTAGTGCGACAAGTAGCTTTAAGCCTCGTTATACAAGGACATGAAAAAAAAAATTGCTCTATAACACTATTCCATATGAGAGAAGCAAACAAAGTTTATTGAATATATTGTTCATTTGTTCATTTGTTTGTTTGTTTGTTTGTTTGTTTACAAAATTTTATGAAACGAATTCCATGAAAATTAAATCCTAACGTTCCCATGTTTTTGATACGATATGCGTGCGAATTTGTTTTATATATATATGTGTGTGTGGGTATGTACGTTTCTATTATATATATATATAACTAAAATGTATGCTAAAAAGCTCATATGTCGTTTATTATAATGCCTCTATATTTATTTATTTTATTTTATTTTATTTTATTTATTTTATTTTTAGTATAGAAATTCTATTTTTTTTTATCTTTTGATCAATGTGACGGAAATCAATTGATCCACTACGTGCAAACTGAGTTAATGGAATAGAATGGCATCAATTACATTGATTGGTGATTGTTTGATTTATAAACACACATCTATATATATATATACACAAACACACACACACACACGTATGCTCACCAAACTCATCAACAATTCCTATCATTTGCATTCTCATGTATGCTTGGGCGATCATGGCCAACGAGTGTGGTTAAAATGAAAAAAAAAAAAAAAAAAAAACAATTCCTATCATTTGCATTCTCATGTATGCTTGGGCGATCATGGCCAACGAGTGTGGTTAAAATGAAAAAAAAAAAAAAAAAAAAAAAAAAAAAAATAAGAAAAACATGGTCCACTCTGGCCGAATCTTCTATACCCATCACCTCCAACTCTACCTTAAGATAATTTAAAAAAATAAAATTTTCATACCCTCCACTTTGGATGGATGGACGGACGTGGCAGCCCTGTAGAATTATTCATAGAATACACATCCCGAGAATTTTTAGTCTTGTATCTGATATATAGTTTGTTAACCAACATTTTTTTTTTTTTGCATTTGAGAACACACGTTCTGTCAGTTTATGTTGTACTGTAAGTAGGTTCTCTAATCGATTTGGCCCGTTTCCACTTGTGCTGATGATCTGCGTACAAAAACTTGCAAATATTTTTGCGGAATTTGAAGCCACGATTTTTTTAAATTTTTTTTTAAATGAAAAAATAATGAAAAAATAATATATATGTTGTATGTTGTATATTTATATATATTAAACATGGACAATTAAACAAAACATGTTTGCTTGGATCGATTCAGAATTTTCAGATTTGATGAACAATATATAATATATGTACTTTATTGGGAGGATCTCTGAAGCTTCTTTCTGACGATTGCAAACGTTTTGATTAAACGAACATAACGTAATACTATGGTGTTGGGTATAAAAATGGAAAATTTTTTTAGCCCACATTTTATTCATTTTAAGGTTTATTTTGTATTCTTTGGACTGATATTCTTCTTTTTTATTTTTCGCCTTTCACCTACAGATAAACATATAATTTATTAAAATTGACGTTTACAAGAAATAAATATTTTTTTTTTTCTCTCATATCTTTTTTTGAGTAGGTTTTTACGCAAGGTGTTTCCACATGCGCACGCGAGACGGCAATCGAGATAATATAATCTTAAGATTATAAAAAAAAAATACATTATAAAGCGTTATGTAGGTATTTTTATGTTACATTTTAATATAGGTGTGCAAATGCAGTGTGATTAGAAGTTCAAAAAAAAAAAAAAAAAAAAAAAAAAACCTACTTAAGGCCGCTTAATTTTGATTGAAAAGATTTCAAAAAGAAAACACTTTAGTACTGCAATTATATCTTAAGCAAAAAATAATAATTAATGCTTCATTAGTCATTCCACGTTAAGGAATTTTGTCTAACATGTTGTGTGAAAGAATTCGTAACTTCCCTCACTTGTTAAAAGCATCTTACGATATAAGTAATACTCTATAATACTTAATACTCTTCTTTTGAGATCGAGAGAGAAAAATAAACAATTGTATAAAGCGTACCTTGAAGCCCCTTAATGTATATATATGATACTTACCATCCATCATATATACCGATGAACTCTTCGGTTTTATTTTCAATTATATTTCCACAAACTGCTGATTCGGCAATTCGCTAGCATAATATCATTGAATTGTTACAATATTCCATAGGCTACTTATGCTTCACACTTAACCTTTTACAATCTGTTCAGATAATTATTAGCATTCATAGGCGCTCGTGTTGAACCCTTACAAAAAAAAAAAAAAAGGTCGAAATTTCTTTTAAAAATCATTTTTTTTCCGGGCAATAAACTTTTTCCCATATATTCTCTAGAAGGTTCCCAAAACATCTATTAAGCCAACAAGAAAAAAAACCGGCCTTTTAAAAAACGTATGGTGATACTCTCTACTCCTTAATATTAGTTTGGGGAAAAAGAAATCCATCCAATCTTATATGAACTTCAGGACTTTATTTAACATTTCGAATTGGAAAATAATGGATTTCTTTTTCCTCAAACTAATAATAATATAAATAAAAATTTGCAATACAGGGCGGATAAGTAATATTTCGCAAATTAAATCCTATTACCCCATTAACAACGTACTCGCGTATTAAAAGTGAAAATTGAATTTTTTTTTTTTTTAATAGCGTTCATTACCTTCATACAACAATATACTGTACGTTTTCAAAATTAATGTCCTTAAGAGTATTTTTAAATGTTAATAAACTAAAAGTACGCCTTCCTGTGTACTGTAAAGTATTTAACGCGTATGTCAGCTTAACAAAATTATTCGCTCATTTGCTTTTATATATCATTTGGTGGTGGTGGTGTATTACTTGTACTTAGAAACGAAACTGAAAATTTCTTGTCGAGCTATAGAGAGAAATATGCGTACGCGTATGCATGTGTGTGTGTGTGTGTATGTATACTACTCTATAATTGCTTGAAGCTTGAAGCACTTGTATATATCATGTTTAAAATAAAAACGGCTTTCAAACTTTTAATTTAAACTAAAATTATCTTTTATTTGCAACACACGCACGCACACGTACTACACACACAATTATTTGCTAATATACCGCTTATAGCAAAACGATGGTATATTAAATTGTTCAATACCTAAGTAACGTATCAGGAAATATATCTGGAATTTTGAAATTAAAAAAAATGCGAGTGTAACTTTTGTTTTGTTTATAATGAAAAAACAAAAAAAAAAAATTTTCGAGTGACATATAAACCCAATTATACACTCAATCTATTGCATAAGTGTGCATATAAGAAACATTAGTTCTCATTAAAATAATTCATTTTTTATAAAATAGTTTGTACTATAATATTAGTTTGGGGAAAAAGAAATCCATCAAATCTTATATAAACTTCAAGACTTTATTTAACATTTCGTATTGGAAAATAATGGATTTCTTTTTCCCCAGACTAATATAACACTTTCTAACTAAAGTGTAATACACTTGAGAAGTAACATATTTACCTTAAAATAGCCGAACGTAGTAGCTTCAACAAATACAAAAACAAACAAAAAAATTTTTTTTTAAATAATTCTTGAAAACAACAAAACACAACACTAGAGGTAATGTAGAATTCTTGTCTATTTGCTAATTACGGGTGAACTCGTATGTTCGCAAATTAGCGAAATTTTCCACTTAATTTGCAATAAAACAGAAGAATGTATGACAGATATGTTGGATTTCCAAGGTTTCGATTTGAGTAAAAAAGATTCGCGCCGTAAAATGAATTTAATTTACTTATATTTGTTATAGTTTATAGCAATAAGCGATTTCGGTGTATATCTTTTTCGCCAAACAAACAAAAATATCCCCTTTTTTTTGCATGAAATAAATTCTTTAAACCATCTATGGGCTAATATGATTGATCAAATTGCCATTTGTTTGTTTGTTTCTTTTCCTTTTTTTTTTTTTTTTTTTTTGGTAGAACAATTATGCCAGTACTATAGAGCTTTTTTTTTTATTTTGAAATGGCGCACGAAACCGAACAAATTCGCGCGCGATAACTTTCTTTTTCTCCTTTAAATTTACGATTCTCTTTATCGTAATAAATAGTAGTATCGATATATTACATTTCTCGTTTACGAAAGCATGTAAATTTTTTTTTTGGATATTGAACATAAATTTGCGAATTTTTGTCATTAAAAAAAAAAAGAAGCAAAAGACCTTGCCCTGCTTCATAAATAATACATAAAATAATAAATAAAATTAAAAAAAATATTAGTTTGGGGAAAAAGAAATCCATTATTTTCCAATTCGAAATGTTAAAGTTAAAGTCCTGAAGTTCATATAAGATTGGATGGATTTCTTTTTCCCCAAACTAATATATATTATTACAAAAAACACATAATTGTTTACGAATATCCTGTATGTAGGACACGAACTATCTAACGTCAAAAAAAGTAAAAAAAAAAAAAAACAAAAAAAGAAAAACAAATTTTTTCTCTATGCTTTGATGTGTTAATATCATCAAATAAAAGGGAATTATGAAAATGGAATTAAAAATTAAATTTATATTTACAATTATGTAAAACATATATTTTTAGTGAAAATATAATATTTTTTTAACTGTTTAAGCAATTTATAAATAAACAATTGTGGAAAGCAACAAGATTTCAGGCAAATCAATCTTTATATTAATGGAAAAATTGTTCATCCAATGCCGAAACAGATTAATAATAATGCATTTCGTCTTCGAATAAGAAATAAAAGTAACGATCCTTTTAACCGGTTATTTATTATAACGTGTTTATTAAACACAGATTGTATAGACCATAATAAAATAAAGGAAATGCTGTACATGAAAAGAAACCATATATATAGCTAAGCATTTTTTAATATCCTCTTTTAGATAAGTCGTACTCGCAATCAATCCTTTGCACAAGGTTTCCTAGAACTAGAAATAAACGGCAGAAATTATCGTTTTTCGCTGCATGAAATTAAATTATTTGTTGTTGTTGATACTTAAGTTAGACATTTAAATGTCTTACTTACTTTCTTTAGTTTATATTTTAATAAATTAAAAATTATTTATGTTTCGTTTTCTCTCTTTTACTTAATTACTTGATTATTTACTTCTTATTGTTCTTCTTCTTCTTTGTATTTGTTCGTATATATTGTTTTCTGAAACACAGTACCCGCTGGTATCATAATAAATGCAGAGTTGAACATGCAATGAAAGAAAATAATGAGCTGACATAATGCTTTCGCCTTTCGTTTCGCTTTCAAAAACATTATTGCGAATCGTAAACCGTTGCCTTGGATTGTTACTTTTACGCGACTCTAAAGTCAACCGTTTGAAACGCTACCATGTAAAGGTTTTTTTTTTTTTTAGAAGCTTTTTTATGCTTTTCAATATATTTCCTAATTTCATAGTAATTCTGAATTATAATTTTGTTTGAACATGATTTTATTTCATACCGTTTAAACCTTGTGTACAACACAACAACTTAGAAAATTAAAATAAATTTATTTTTTAAGTGATATGACTCGAATTTTAGTACATTAAGAGAACAATTATGCAATATTTATATATATATATATATATATATATATATCAAAATATTTTCTTGCAAAAATTAAACTAACGTATGTCTCTGCAATTAAATTGAAAAGTTTACATGTCAAAAGCGGTGGACAGACGGACAAATCAGATTATCGAGAACATATTTTTGAAGACTACAAACCGACCAACAGTCAATCAATCAATTCTCTTGCTTAGACTTAGGTATATTAAGAGAAACCAAAAAAAAAAAAAAAAAGGTTTGGAGAGCTTTTTAAGCTTTTACTAAATCCCAAGAATAATTAGAGTTTCTTTCGTTAAATTCGATTACTTTGTTCACAATGAAGATAACAATTTGCAACATAGAATCACTTATCTAGAGTCAAAATCAAAAATAGCTAGTAGAAGGCAAGTAGCACA
>KK351054.1:608801-620966 GCA_000671755.1 Glossina brevipalpis | reverse complement strand
AATCGCTTTGAAAAAAAAAAAAAAAAAATTTAATAAAATCACTAACATGTGTGGATACAAACACAACTAAAATGCTTTATAAATACATATCAGCATGACTGTCATGTTAAGTTAAAGCTTATGGTTAAAAGATAGAAAGGAAACGCGTACGGTCGGCGTGCATGTGTAGCCTCTAAGATGACAACACTATGAATATGAGCATGAACACTTACTTAAATATGTGTAGACAAGATCAAGACGGACAGATAAATAGATAGAGGTTGTTGGAGGAAAAAAATACCCAAATATATTCATGTTACCAGCGTAACAAAAAAAAAAACAAATGCCGCTGCTGACATGTTGTTGGCCAAACAAAATGATAAAATATCCAAACAAACAACTAACTAAATAAAATAACAAGTAAATCAACAAAAATAATGACAAAAACAATGATAATAAAGTGAAAACGCCCGCTAACGGAAAATCAAAGAAAAACTTAACTGTCCATCTAAACATATAAACATGTGCGTGTGTGTGTGTGTGTGTGTGTGTGTACGATTTTCAACTAAACTTGACACATTTTTGCTGAATTGCAAAAAAAAAAAAAAAAAAAAAAAAAAAACTGCGAATACTTAAATGGAAATGAAATTTAATTAATTAAGTACAAACGCAAGCTTAAAAACGTTGCTAAGAAAAACCAAAAAAAAAAAACAAAAAAAAAATAAATATGTATATATACATTTTAAGAAGAGTTTAAATCGAGTCGATCCGTTCAATACCCGAAATTTTTGATAAACAAATTCGCTTTGAAATTTAAATGTCAGTTTGCAAAACTTAAGCTAAGCGTGTTCTCATTAGGGATGTAAATAATTTTCTCATTTCCCTATGAAACTTTCTCTCTTTCTCTCTCTCTCTCTCTCTCTCTCTGTGTGTCTAATCAGCTTCATTTTTTGTTTGTAGGAAGAAGCGAGAAGCGAGAGCTAATAGAATTTCACTTGTTTGATAAAAAAAAAATAAAATAAAAAATTAAGAATAGTATAAGAATACTTCTAGTACTAGATTAGAACTGTACTTCTCTAAGCTATTACAAATGGAAAGACAAAGTTAATAATAATATTCTCCAATTGTTTAACTTTTTATATACAAAAATATTAAATACCTTTAATTCCTTGGGTTGTTCAAATTGTACAATTTTCTCATTCCATTCATGACTGGCGGTACAAAATGCTTTTTCATCCACTAACAAATCATAGATAGAACTCAAAAGTTTCCAATCGTCTGTCAACTTCAAACGTATCGAATCAACGGAGTTTATTAAATCTGTTGGACTATTGTACATTTGTTGTTGTTGTTGTTGTTGTTGTTGTTGTTGTTCATTGCCATTGCTTTGATTGCAAATTTGATCGGAATTCATTTTTCAATTCAAACTTCTTTAAATCTTTAAAATCAGTTCTTTTGATTTTCTTTTTTTTTCTACAAATTAGCTGACCGCTAAAAGTTATCTCATGTAGACCTTTAACAATGTTCTGCAAGTAGATGAATAATTAAACTCATAGGGAAGGGTCTTAAGCTAACTGACTGATTGGTTTAAGTAGCTGACTTGAAATTTTTCTCAGCACAAATAACAAAAAACATAATTGGAATTCAAATTGTTTGCTACTCTCGCAATATTATCGCTCACAAAATATAAATGAGAAACAAAGTAGAAGAAGCATTTACCGAAATTGAGTTATTTAAATATTATTATTAATAGTATAAAGTCAGTTAGTCAATAATAAATTTCCTTCTGTATTAATGTGCTCTTTCTTTCTCTCTCTCTCTCTATTTCTCTCTCTTTGATAGCGCCTACATTATGACACACAATTGTTTCGAAACAAAAGCATAATAATGATGTTTACTATCACTTTTTTTGTTTCTATTATACGCATCGATATCAACACACATAGAATTCTGCATAATTGCCACACACACACACACACACCGCATACAGTAGCAATTGTTTGTTGATAACAATTAGGTTTTTTTTAAATCACAATGCTTTGCTTTTTAATCACTTTAGTCTTTAGTTCACTGAAATTATGTCAACGGCTTCCACATTTTGCAATATTATTGTGGAAAAATTTATTTAAAAATTTTTTTGTGTGAAAACCGGTTGAGGAGCGGTAACGCTAGCCAAAAAAAAAAAAAAAAAGAAATATTTTGACAAATATTTTGGAATAGAAGGAAGGGTAATAGAACAATAATATTTAAGAAGGTCCTCCTCCTTAAGCGTCTATTTAAGTATAAAAAAAAAAAACATTTTTTTAAATAATAAAAAATGGCAACCCGTTATCCTATATCTAGGGAAATTCGTACGATTTTTTTTTTAAATATATTGACTTTTGTGTAACTGCCAAAGTATTTGAAAGAAAAATTGAATAAAAATCGTTGATGTTATGCTGTTGGCCATTTTGAAAAATATTGCTTCGAACAAAAGCATCTTTAAAATTTTGGTATATATTGTAGACATATAACTTCCGTTAGGATAAATTCTTTTTTTTTTTTAATCTCTTCTTTGTCTTCCTAGTCTGCAATCCCAGGGCCAAAAAAGCCATTTCATATTCAAACATTTCTCATCATATTCTCTCCTTGAAGATTTTGTATTTTTACGATATCGGTTAAGTACAAAATCATTGGTTTTACACTTTATGAGTTACAAAGTGACACAGAGGAAAGGAGGGAAAGGTTTGTAATATTAGCAAAGATTAGCTACGCAAACTACATAAAGTGTATAACATAATAATAAAAATTGTATGTTTTGTTTTTTATTATTTATTTTTTGATCTCTTGAGCCATTCTTATCGAGTCCCTGATTGAATATCGACTGACCTATTGTGACCCATTGTGGCAGTATTATGCTGAACATTAAAGTTGATATTTATCATATATTTCCTAAGTATCATGTATCATAAATATGTGTGGCGGCAAAAGTGCTGACTCCGTTGCGTTTACATTCATTTAAAACATTAAGAGTTTACAGTGATCAAACTTTTCCCTTTCTAAGTTTAAGCGATCCTTGCGTTTAGTCATTGATTTGAATTATTTGCTATAGCCTTAGACGTTTGCGTTTTGCTGAGGAACCTAAGGAATTTATAACAAAGATGAAAAAAAGCAAGAATACCCCTCAGCAAGAAAATGATTGATAGATTATTAATTTTGTAATTTTCGTTAACCATATCTATCTGCTGTAAGTGACGAATATAATGCAAGTTGTCCAGGTTTGTATGATGAAGGTAGAAGAAAATACTTAGAATCTCTAAGCTTTCTATCCGCTCGTGGTATTGTGACGTTGATTTTTTACTTAATTGACACCAAATGCGTTCCATTAATGGTTAACGGAATTTCCTGTTTCTCTACTATTACAGCAATCATTAATCATTAATGACATTGAGTCCATCATCAATTTCATCTATATCTATTATGAGTATTTTTTTTTTATATCCTTTGAGAGAGTTCAAACATTGCCATCAGAAAAGAAAGTCTATGGCGCACAATGATTAAAAATCGGTATTTCTACAATTTTTTTTTTTTTTCAGTAATTGATAATTCTCTGACCCCAACAACAATGGTAGGTGTGTTTATCTGAAAATTTTTTTTGAAATAAATTTTATTTTTTTTATTTCTATATTAACAGATAACGGACTTGGTATTCAGCCCAATGACTTTAATGATAACATTGCCCTTATTCTTGCCAAAATTAGAAAGCATTTCATTTCCCAAAACTAGCAACGATATGATAGAAATAAGTGAAATGATAACTTCGTTTTTTACTGGAACAAAACCTGCTGAAAAACCAAAATCGAACACTTCCAAACAAAAAAAAAAAAAAACCTGAAAAAACTTATCAACCAATTCCAAAATCTACATCTTCACCATCGCGGCCTTTAAGCTTAACTGCAGCATTGGCTGAACTATTGATAAAAATTTATACAAATTCTTCAATCAAAATCTTTTTATATTTAAAAATTAATAAAAATTAAATATTGTGGATATAGAGAAACATACAAAATTTAAATTGCAAAAGTTGAAACTAATAAAACGGACAAGATGTTTCACAGCTGTTTTTTCTTAGAAATACAACTCTGAAAGAGATTGTTGTAGTAAATTTTCTTGAAACTAATAAAACGGACAAGATGTTTCACAGCTGTTTTTTTCTTACAAATACAACTCTGAAAGAGATTGTGTAGTAAATTTTCTTGTTTATACTCAATACTAATGCAAAATTTGTTCAAAGTGACACCTACTTAGTTGTGACCGAATTTGAAAGAAAAAGAGAGAGCGTGAAAAGTAGAAATCGCCAGCTAAATATTATGCTTACGCAATGCTATGGTATCGTTTCTATTTTATATCAATTGAAAATTAATATCAAAAAGGTTACACGATGATTTCCTAATTAAATTTGTTTACATGCTATAGTATTAGTTTCTATATTACATCATCTCGAAATTGATAGCACAAAAACATTACATGATGACCTCCCTTTTTTTTTTGTGGTTGTAAGAACAATATTGCATCAAAAAACGTTTTGGGAAATGACAACAACATTGTACGTCAAAAGGCAATTTTTTTAAATGAAATGAAAAATTAAATTATAAACGAGGGTAACTCTACGATTTGTCAAAGGAATCAGTTTTTACTTTGAAAGGCATAGAAAAATTTTAAGGTCGTAGTGACGAGCGGATTAATTTGCTTTTAATTGCATCAGATATAAAAAAGAATATTTTAGATCATTTAAAATTGTATTAAACATAAAAATGTTAACTCGTTTATTAAAACATCACGCATTATTAAGACGAAACATAAGTCGAATGGTGATCTATGAACGGCAGAAAGCCGCCACAGCTTTCACCAAGGATTCTTCGATGTTAAAACGCTGCAATATAACAACAATAAAGCAACGACAGCAAAGATCATTGGCCATATGTTCGACAAATTTTTGTAGTAATCGCAATAAACGTGATGAAGAGGAAGAGCTAATTGAACAAGAGTCGCATGAATACATAATAAACAAAGAGCCGCAATTACCGGCAACAGTAGCGGTACCGGAAGTGTGGCCTCATCTTCCTCTGTTAGCCGTTCGTCGGAATCCAGTCTTTCCTAGATTTATGAAAATCTTAGAGGTAAAGAAAAACATACAATATAAAACTTTTGGTTATAAATTTTGAAAAATCGTATCACAAAATAGGTCTCAAATCCGATATTGATTGATTTGCTAAGACGTAAAGTAAAATTAAATCAACCATATATTGGTATATTCATGAGAAAAGATAGCGAAAGCGATAGCGAAGTTGTGGATAAATTGGATGAGGTTTATAAAATAGGAACATTCGCTCAAATCCAAGAACTTCAAGATTTAGGTGATAAATTACGAATGGTCGTTGTGGCTCATAGACGTATCAAGATTACCGGACAAATATTAGAAGAATTAGTTCCAACGAAGAAAGGCAAGTTTTTTTATGATATAAATGGAATAAAATATTGGCGAAGAAAGGAAGGAAGTAACAAACCTTTTTATAAAATAGAAATTGCATGAGATCTACCTTTTCTTTCTACCTTATCTTTCTGAGTACAATTCCCACTTTTGCCAATATCTTTGAAATTATGTTTCATTTAATATTTTCTACCATTTATTAATCACAAAAAAGTATCGCATTATTCCATCAAATTTTTTCCAATTCATTTTTACTCAGAAAAAACGACCACAATATATTATCCACTATTTAATCTCAAATTACACATCCCAGTTGAAGATACTACGAAAACGGGACAAACTAATGCCGATGCTGACCGTCGTAAGGTACCACGCAAATCCAGGGTCTATCGTAACAATAAGCCAGAAGTTAAAACCGAATCAACCACACCTAACACCAACATAGCTGGTACTACCCCCACTTCTTCTACAAAAATCCCTCCTGCTGCTTCAACTGTTGAGACTCCTGCCACTCCAGTTCCTAACGAAACGACTCCTACTAAATCTATTAGTACTACTCCAGATCTTTCCAATATAACTGCTAACGCCGATAATCTTGTTAATAATGCAGCGACTGCTATACCAGAAGCAAAGAAATCGCAAACTTCTGAAACAACGAAACAAAATCAACCTGTTGACACAGCAACTGGAGCAACTTCTACAACTTCTCCTATACTTATGGTCGAAGTAGTTAATATTACACATGAGAATTTCAAACAAACCGAAGAAGTTAAAGCATTAACTCAAGAAGTTATTAAAACAATACGCGATATCATTACCATGAATCCTTTATATAGGTACGTACGGGGTAAAAAGTTACGAAACGGAATTGGGTCTAAATTTTCAATTTCAATTTTTTAGGGAAAGTCTACAGCAAATGTTACATCAAAATCAGCGTGTAGTTGATAATCCCGTATACTTATGCGACTTAGGAGCTTCGCTATCAGCTGCTGAACCTGACGAATTGCAAAATATTATGGAAGAAATGGATGTAAGCTTAAGTGTTTTTTTTTCCACTAATATTAGCTTGGGGAAAAAGAAATCCATTATTTTCCAATTCGAAATGTTAAATAAAGTCCTGAAGTTCATATAAGATTGGATGGATTTCTTTTTCCCCAAACTAATAAAATTGTCCAATTTCAAAAATTGGCTTATTTTTCTCTCTAGATTCCTAAACGGCTTTTGCTAGCCCTATCTTTGCTTAAGAAAGAACTTGAATTATCAAAATTACAACAAAAAATTGGACGTGAGGTGGAGGAAAAAGTGAAACAACAACATCGTAAATATATACTTCATGAGCAATTAAAAGTAATTAAAAAAGAATTGGGTATCGAAAAGGATGATAAAGATGCTATCGGTGAAAAATATCGTGAAAAACTTAAAACCAAAAAAGTGCCCAGCATTGTTATGGCCGTAATTGATGAAGAGCTAAATAAATTAAATTTCCTAGAAAGTCATAGTTCCGAATTTAATGTGACACGTAACTATTTGGATTGGTTAACTTCATTGCCATGGGGTGTTACCAGTAAAGAGAATTTAGATCTAGAAGAAGCGACTAAGATTTTAAATCATGATCATTATGGAATGGATGATATAAAGAAAAGAATTTTAGAATTTATAGCAGTCAGTTATTTGAAAGGAACTACCCAAGGCAAAATATTATGTTTTCATGGTCCACCTGGTGTTGGTAAGACCAGTATAGGTAAGACAGACAATAAGGAGTAACGAATGTAATAAGTATAAGGGAATGTACTGTACTAACTATAAGTTCTTATTCGTATCATTTTTAGCACGCTCTATTGCTAGGGCATTAAATCGTGAATATTTCCGATTTAGTGTTGGTGGGATGACCGATGTAGCCGAAATTAAAGGACATCGTCGTACCTACGTAGGTGCTATGCCTGGCAAATTGATTCAATGCTTAAAAAAGACTAAAACTGAAAATCCATTAGTTTTAATAGATGAAGTGGACAAGATTGGCAAGTGAGTATTAAAATTGTATTAGAGCTTAAAAACTTCAATTGAAATATTGACAATTTTTATACTCAAAAAGAGGTTATCAAGGCGATCCTAGTTCAGCTTTATTAGAATTACTTGATCCCGAACAAAATGCCAACTTTTTGGATCATTATCTAGATGTGCCCGTAGATTTATCTCATGTTCTTTTCATTTGTACGGCTAATGTGATAGAAACAATTCCGGAACCATTAAGAGATCGTATGGAACTTATCGAAATGTCTGGTTATGTAGCCGAAGAAAAAGTAGCGATAGCTCGTCAATATTTAATACCTCAAGCAATGAATGAATGTGGTATAGATAAAAAACAAATCACCTTAAGTGATGAAGCTTTGAATACATTGATACGTAATTATTGTCGTGAGTCTGGCGTAAGAAATCTGCAAAAGCAAATAGAAAAAGTGGTCCGTAAAGTGGCTTTCAAAATCGTTAAAAAAGAAGCAGAAAACTACATCATCGGTAATGATAATCTAACATCGTTCTTGGGTAAACATATTTTCTCTTCTGATCGTTTGTACAAAGAAACACCACCAGGTGTAGTGATGGGTTTGGCTTGGACTGCTATGGGCGGTTCGGCTTTGTATATAGAAACGGCCAAACGTAAAACTATATCTCCACCTAAAGAAGACGTAGCTGGTACTATACATCTTACCGGTAATTTGGGAGATGTTATGAAAGAATCTGCACAAATTTCGTTAACGGTAGCCAGAAATTTTATGCGTTCCGTGGACCCTAAAAACACGTTCCTAGAAAATAGGTAAATCGCTTCTAAATTATATAACATAATTATATTACATATTAAATATATATATATATTAGTTGGGGGGAAAAAGAAATCCATCCAATCTTATATGAACTTCAGGACTTTATTTAACATTTCGAATTGGAAAATAATGGATTTCTTTTTCCCCAACCTAATATATATATATATATATATTATATATATATAATAATTAAAATTCCCTACATTCCGCATTCTTATAGTCACATTCACTTGCACGTACCAGAAGGAGCTACACCGAAAGACGGACCTAGTGCTGGCATTACTATCGTGACTGCTTTACTATCACTGGCGAATGAACGTCCTATACGCCAAAATATTGCTATGACCGGAGAAGTATCTTTGATCGGTAAAGTATTGCCCGTCGGTGGTATTAAAGAGAAAACTATCGCGGTAAGTTCGTTCATCCAAATCAAAATCGCTCACACTCGCTCGTTATAATGATTGAGTTTTTATTTTTATTTTTATATTCTCCCTTTAAAGGCAAAACGTAGCGGTATTACGTGCATTATTTTACCTGAGGAAAATCGTAAAGATTTTGCTGAATTACCACAATACATTACCGATGGCTTAGAGGTTCATTTCGCTGCAATTTATGATGATGTTTATAAAATAGCTTTCGGTGTAAATGAAGAGCCACAAAAACAAAAGCAAGAAGTGATTCAATAAAATGAATTTTTGTAATGCTAAGCATTACAATTATTACGGATTTTGATGGCGACGTTAAAAATACATATGTAGTATGTATGTATGTATATATATATTTTTTATTAAAGATTGTCTTTGTTAAACATTTCCAGTTAGTTTTTTCCAATATTTCTGTAATGCAAGAATCGATTGTAAGTGTGTTTAGTTGTTTACTACTACAAAATCATTTATAAACTTTCTGGTAAACTTGTTTAATATTAGTAGTATACAATACAAAAAATAATAATAAAAAAAAAAAAAAAAGAAAAATCTTACAAAAAAAAAAAAAAAATTGATAACATAACATGGATGATTCAAATATCAGAATTTTCAATAATCCAATGCAAATATCGATCAACTCGCGTGTACATTCCAGGACGGTTAGGTTCACCACAGCGTACCCCCCATGATACAATACCAATCGTAACCCAATGTCGATTAGGCAATTGTAATAAAAGTGGACCGCCACTATCACCTTGACAAGAATCCTGACCACCCTCCGGAAAACCAGCGCATAACATTCCGTCCGTTATGCGTTCAAGCATAGCCTCACGGCAATCATCCAATTTCCAAATGGGCAAAGTAACCTAGAACAAAAAAAAAAAACTTTTTAGGTTAAACTCAATTCAAAATTTTGCTTTATACCTCGGGGAGGAGGCAAGTGAAAGTAAACAAAAAAAAAAACAAAAACTTTTTAGGTTAAACTCAAATCAAAATTTTGCTTTATACCTCGGGGAGGAGGCAAGTGAAATTAAAAAAAAAAAAAAAAAAAATCAATTTTACCTCCATTAAAATATCTGAATGTGGTCCACCGAAATTTTTGCTTCCCCAACCAGTAACAATACCCATTTTATCATCCCAATTTTCACCAATTGGTGGCATACAAACCGGCCATATATATGTATTAAAAATGGTAGGACGATGCACTCTAATCAAAGCGATATCATTTTCATATGTAAATGGATCATAATCAATATGGGTAACCATTGCACCAATACGAAAATCTCGTGCTCTTGTTTCATTCAACAATAACGTATTATATTCACCGAGACGTACAAATAAGTTTTCTTTAAGTATTTTATATATGCAATGAGCGGCCGTTAAAACAAGACGATCCGTTACCAAAACACCACCACACCATACATATGAAAGACCTGGCCTTAAAATAGCAGCCATCCAAGGCCATTCATCAGGTTCAGCTGGACGACCACCAGTTACACGTGGAAATTGTCGAGTCGATATACCACAACCACGTTGTTCAGGTTGATTAATAATACGTGAATCAGACAAATCATTCTTATTAACATCGGTAATAATTTGTGGTCCCAAACGTCCGACAATACGTGTAGGGCAGCATATACCTATAGCACTGCAAAACATGTAAAAAAAAAAAAAAAAAAATATTTTTCAAAAATCCGCTTCGTCACTAAATCTTAATTATTCTGCTTCTCAACCTTTTATCAATAATACATAATTGCGAGATTAAACGCCAAATATCATCTTTTAATTCTGGCATACGACAATAAATAATGTGACGACAAGTTCCCTCCTCGCCAGCTGGTGTACGACACGTGCCATAATCTTTATTTTCCTAAGAAAAGATTACAAAAGAAATTTAATGTTTTTTTTTTTGTACGTAATATTATTAGCAGGTTATTACTTTAATTAAAATTTAATTATAAAAACACACATCTCCTAAGAACTATATATAATTTAATTCATATACAATAATGCACACACACACACACACACACACACGATGACATTCATACTCTGACACGCGTAGATATTTGTACAGAAAATTTATTTATTTATTTATTTTTTTTTTTCTTACCAATAACTCTCTCTGTTCGTTCTTATCGTTTCCTTCTATTTGCCTTTTATTTCGGTATATAGTTTCATTTGAATTGTTTAATTCTTCGTCCGTTCTCGCTTCTTCTAATGATCTTTTAATTGTATGCTCTTTGCTCCAATGAAACTCATCATTGTCTTGCAAATCTAATAAATCTAAAGTCATTTATTAAATAGATAAGAAAAAAAAAATTATTTACATTCCAGATGTTGTCAATCAATCAATTTGATCATTTGATCATTTGATCATTTGATCATTTGATTGTTGAAAAAATTTTATATAAAAAGACTTACTTACCAATGTAACCTTTACCACTTTTAGCAGCAGCATACGTTTGAGGCAAACGAGAATGATATAACAAAACAATTACAACAAATTTTGTTAAATATAACATTTTGCTATTGTGTGTGTGCGCGTGTGTTTTGAAATTGAATTTCAAATTCAAATATTTCAAATGCACTTTTTTTTGGTTTTTTTTTTTTTGTCTATACCGCAACTGTTAAAAGACTACCAAAAAAAAAAAAATTATATTTCTTCGTACATACATACATACATACAAGTTGGCTCGGAAAAAGTTTTTCTCATATCTATAAGCAAAATAAACAATATCTACTTAAATGTCTACTTCTAATAGAAATATAAATCAATTCCTGACTCTTAGATGCGTTTCAATTGAAGACACGCACATAACATCTTATAAAAGCTTTGTAAAAATAATTTTGTGAGAGGAGGGGGGCCGAGAGGGCTCTATACGTTAGTTAGATCTACACTTGCAGAACCTGTTGTTAGCAGCAAAGAAAGCAAGCAAAACATTATTTTATAAAAGAAATTTTGTTTTTTTTTTGTTTTTTGATTTTTCGTTACAAAACACTTTTTTAAAAAAAATTCAATCAAAATCCAAGAAAAAATTAATTAATTCTTTCATGAGACAACTTATCCTTTTATTACTTTAAATAGATAATATATTGGGGAAATAGTTTGGGAAAAAAGAAATCCATTATTTTCCAATTCGAAATGTTAAATAAAATCCTGAAGTTCATATAAGATTGGATGGATTTCTTTTTCCCCAAACTAAGAATTTCAGGAATTTTATATTAGTTTGGGGAAAAAGAAATCCATTATTTTTATATGAACTTCAGGACTTTATTTAACATGCTTCGGATTGTCCGATTTGGGTCAAATATGCACCGTTTTGTTGTACGATTTGTTGCCATTTTATTAAAGGTAACTTCAAAATGCCTCTCTCATAGAAGTCAGTCCTGGTCTCCAAGTCCGGACTGTATGGCGGATGCATTAAAACTTCCCAACCAAGCTCCCGAAGTGCATCTTTAACATCAAAAA
>KK351054.1:574724-586053 GCA_000671755.1 Glossina brevipalpis | reverse complement strand
GAAATCCATCCAATCTTATATGAACTTCAGGACTTTATTTAACATTTCGAATTGGAAAATAATGGATTTCTTTTTCCCCAAACTAATATATATAGTTAGTTCGATTATTTGCCTGATAAAGGTTTTCAAAATGTTTTTTAAAAATTTAAAATTATTCAAAAATTTCCATTTAAAATACCATAGAATTTCATTCGTGAAATAGTTTTTTTTTTTCTTTATTAGTCTTTACCTAATTTACCTTAAAAAATTTCTCCATTTGGTGTAAGTATTTAGAATAGCTGTGTGTGTGTGAAGATTAGTTTTCTGAATTAAAGATAAACGTTCTAATTTCATTTTAATAACGGTATATAAATTGATTGGAATTTAGTAGAATTATTCATATATAGATAAACTTGTCACCTTTGTCATCCTTTTTCTACTTATGTCGCTTGTTGTAATTCTTTTTCGGCTGATTGCTGAAGTAATTTCCATAGAGTCGTCCCCATAATCATAATCAAAATTTAAATTTGATTGTCCTTTTTTTTAATATGATATTAGTTTTAGGTAAATAAAACATTAGTAAGATCTAGCTTTTGTTTTTTCATGTATAGAGGAACGAACGCAACCTGTTGGATGAATGTATTATATTATATTAGGGGTGAATATTTAAAAATAATTAATGAATCTCAATTCTAGCATTGTCCGACATAACCTAGTTCTACGAAATATGCGGCTAGTATATAAAAATTATATAAATATATATAAAATAAAAAAATTATAAAAAAAAATATATATAAAAAAAAAAAATATAAAAAAAAAAAAAATTATAAAAAAAAAATATATAAAAATATAAAAAAATTTATTACCAAAATAAAAAAAATAACTTAATGAAATTAGCTAATGAAACTTTTAAGTTCCCCTCCTTTTTCAATGTCATAATATGATTGAATGAATGAATGATTATATATTTACGTTTTTATTTATTTTAGAGTTTTCATAAGTAAATAATGAACAAATTGAATGATGCCACCACAAAAAATGTTTTGGAAGGACAGCATCAACCACGAGAAGCAGGATATGGTCAAAACAATGAGCAGGTATATTTCATTAAATATAGCAAAAGCTTTAATATGTTTGAAATGTTTTAAATTAAAATTAAAATAAATTTATGCTTTGCTTGCTTTGCTAGCTTGTTAGCAGCAATACAACAACAGCCGGTGAAAATCTACAAAAAGATAAACATAAAAAACGTCACGAGAAGAAGAAAAATACGATTTCCATTCCTACAAGTGGAACCACGATATCATCAAATCCCCCTTGTTCATCAACATCGGCAACGAGATCATCAAATAATATTCCACATGTACCATCAATTCAAATACCATTAGCAACCCAATTTAGTATACAACGATCTGATTCAGATGGTTGCTTACGAATGAAAATATCAGCTATAAGACCTTCAACTATAGCTAATAATTATAAAAGCGTTAAAGATCAAATTACTAATATTAATTTAATTAGCGGAACAAAATCGAAAAATTTCGAATCCAAATCGAAATCATCATCGGAAATTAAATTAATAAATACTTGTAACAACAACAACAACAACAACAACAATAATAATAATAATCATTTGGAAAATTCAAAAGGGAAAATTTATCCTAAATCATTAGCTATCACGGAATCGTGTGAGTTACGCAATAAGATTAATGAAAAATCGGACAATATGTCTGTTATAGTTCAACAAGCGCTTAATAATGATTCCAAGGATACTACTACTACTGTACATTTAGGTGCAACAGCACCACCACCACCTTCATTAGAATGTATAAGTGATGCTACGGATTCAGGTTGCTCAGAGGCTACTAATACAACTACAGCAACCGCTTTGGAAAAAACCGCCAAACGTATGAAAATCAAAAGAAAAAAATCTCAACTTAAAGGCACTGATAGCAAGAGACCACTTAAACAATTACGAACACCGGAAATAACAAAAACGAATGTGTTTTCTACTGATTCGGAAGATGAACCATTAAGTAATAAAATTCCACAAAAAATGCAACTTTCACAACAACAGAGAGCTCCACGTTTATTATTAACAGCTATCAGTTCATCAAAGGGTTCATCTTGCGTTACAACAAATACATCAGTAGTTCAAACAAATTCAATTAATGCTTCGACGCATGCATCAACTGATCGTATAGGTTTATCCTCAAGTGATAACGAGTTACCCGATTTGGTAAGTGCGGCAATTAAACGTGTCGTTGTAGAGAGTGACGAAGATGATGATAATATATCAACAACAGTTTTTTCCAAAGTTAAATCAAGACAATTGCCGCAATATCAGTCCACTTTATTACAGGATTTCATGGAAAAAACACAAATGTTGGGACAAACTCCTAATACAACAAAGTCTGGTAATGCAGATACAATTAAACAAAAATTATCTCTTACGCAAGCTGAAATACAAGTTCATTTCAATACGAATTCTCAATCTGATAGTATAACGTCTGGTGGTGGTGGTAACAGTACTAACAAACGAAGACGAGGGAGACCTAAGAAATCATTTAAACTTACTACTGATTTGAATTTAAATTGCACTGCTGATGAGATTAGCAACAAAAAAAGATCGGTAACCTGTGCCTCAAATATTAATGAATCTGCAGATTCGGGAGTGGTGTCTACCACCAGCGTTTCAACACAAAGTACCTCGCCACAACCCGCCACTACAATAGCATCATTAAATGAGATGCCAAGTATTCATTCACCGCAGAAATCTCAACCTCACACACCAGAGAAAAATGTTATTAATAATGATGCTTCCACCTCTAAACCTAAAATTGATATAGCTTTGCTTGACAAACGCATGTACGCAACTGAACGAGTTCTTTACCCGCCGCCAAGGAATAAAAGAAGACAATCGGTTTGCGCATCTGTGGCTCTTGAGAAACGTTACGGATGTTCAAATTTAAATGTCAATGCAGGAAAAACTGGTAAGGATGATTTGCAGCTGGATCCAGCTTGGCATAAAATCGATATAAATCGAAAGTTTAGAAGACCGAGTGTGGCGAGTACTGGTTACAAAAGTGATGGCGGCACAGATGACCGAATCAGTCGTCCAAGTAAGTCAACCATTTGTAGTAAAATTTTAGCAGCCAAAAGTGGATATGTGTCGGACTACGGCAGTTCTACATTCCATGGCCGTTTATCACGTCATACTCGACATGGTGGTCACAATTCAGGTTACAAGAGCGATGTCAGTTGCAAAAGTCGCTATAGCTCTAAGAGTTGTGTTTCGCGTCGAAGTCGAGCCAAATCCTGTGGTTATCGAAGCGATTGTAAAGAAAGTGGAACGAAATCGGCAAAGTTTCGTCGAAGACGTCGGGAATCTGTTGTTCAAAAATCTCTAGGCTCATTGAAAGACGAGCAAGACATTTTACAATTGGCCGGGCTATCTTTGGGTCAAAGTAGCGAAGAAAGTAATGAATATGTATGCAAACCTTCCCTTGAAAAATTACCAACGACAAGTGCATCGAAAAAATATGGTGAAATCAATCGTTACATTGCTACAGGGGAGTATTTCGGTAGGGGCAACACAAACGCTGGTGCCGTTAGCACATTTGCAAGCTTAAATTCCAAGGCTCCTCGACTTTTTGACACACTTGGCGCTGTAAAAGTTTCAAATCGTAGCACAAATAAACTTTCCCTGGTACAGAGAAAAAATTCGACCACTTCAGAATTTATACCCGATATCCTTCAATTGTCGAGTACATCTCATGCAGCTCGAAAAATAAAATCTCGACGATCTTCTGTTGCCAGTTATTGCAGTTCGTATTATTCGGGAACTTCAAAACTAAAGCGGAGAAGAAAACGAAAGGGTTTCCGGTTTCCCAATCCAACGTCAAGCAAGAACGCAATTATTGATTCCAAGTTATTGACAGAGGTAGAGATCCTTACCAATACTTTTGCGACACGTTGTCGTATTCAACCTGGGATTTTACCGTCTTCTATTGGCAGTACCTCTCAGAAAGAGAAACTTATGGCAGAAGCCAATAAGTTGCAACAAAGTTTGGTTGCAGCTGCTGCAGCGGCAGCAACCACTAGCGGTAGCGCTAATAAACGGGAGACACGTGATAAAAGAACATTAAAGAAGCGCAAGATAAATGAGAACTTAGATTTTGCAATGCTTTCCGCAAGTGCGGCTGCAAATGCTTTATTGTCTAGTGGGGGAGGCAATTCGAAGCGTCGCCATAAGAAAGCTAGCAGTTCAAGCCCTGATGATCACAAGTTGCCTTTAAAGAAACGACATTACCTGCTTACACCTGGTGATAAGTCCAGCGAAGTAGCAGTTGCTGTAGCTGCTAAATTGTTCGCAAACAACGCGGAAGCCTGGGCTGCGGCAGCGGCTGCCGCTAAAACTACAGCTTCCACAAAATCACAACAACAATTCAATGCTAAAACAGCCAAAGCAAATTTAACGCCAAAAAAGCGGCATCTCCTTCAGCAGTCATCTTCTATCAGTGCAAACGAGGATGCTAACAATATGAAGACCAGTTCGCCCTTAAGGGTAACAGTAGGAGATCCCAATTCAATTAGCGGTGGAAAATTGTTAGATATCAGCCCACACTCCTTAAACAGTCTTAAACAAAATTCAGAAACAGTGAATAGAAAGCGGTCCCGTTTAGAAGGACTAGTCTCGAAAATAGCTACACATCAAGGAGGAGAAGACAGTTCTATTAATAAAGAGAGTGTGAAACAACCCAAGACGAATCTCTCAACTTCCATACAAGTAGATTCAGAAACATCTTCATGCCCGCCACCAGGTATTTTTGAACCTTCTGTCGAATTAGAAATACAAATACCATCGATAAGCAGACTTGCTGAAGCTACAACCGGAATTATAACGAAATCAGAAATAGACTCACCGCTTTTGTTAGATTTAAATCGAGGCTTTGTTATGGCAATGGGAAAAAGTGAAGGAACTAAGGTAGTAGAGACGTTGCTCAATAAAACTGGGGGCAGTTTATTACTGAAACGAAAACGTAAGAAGATTAATCGTACTGGATTTCCAACAGTTAGACGTAAAAAGCGTAAGATTAATGAACAGTTAGTATTGGATGTTGCACCAGAGATCAGTAAAGAGCAAATTGAACCGGGAGTAAAAACAGTTGTTACGCCAAAGACTCAAGTTTGTGATCGCGTTCCTCAGACAGGAGAAACTTCAGATACATTCCTAGAGCGTAATAGCCGTACACCCCGATTATCGGTAGTAGCACTTGAACGCTTACAAGAGACACCCAACACCAGTCAAGGAGAGAGATTAGATAATATAGATAACCCTGAACTATCCACTCCCAAAATTCGACAAACAAGAACTCAATGTAAACGTAAGATTGCAAAAGAGGAACCACCATTACTGCTTAGGCCAGTAGTCCCTCAAATGTCGTCACAAAAAACTGTAGTCAGCAGCACTACTGAAGAAGAAGTAAAAAAATTACATGTGCCAAGAATAAGGCGTTCCAAAGTTACAAATCAAGAGATTAAATCTCCAACTAAGCCAATCACTTCACCAATAAAACAAATACGCAAAGTTGCTAAAAAATCTGTGATTGATACCAAAGTCAAGTTACCAGCCGGCATAGATCCAAACACGAATTTCAGTTGCAAAATTCGACTTAAACGCAGATCTTCCATGCATCCTACCATAACAATTCCACAACCGATTCCAACTGACGATCTGGAGATGATAACTACACCTGAAGAAGTGGAGGCACAATCAGCTGCTAAGGATTGTAATATCGACTATTTAGAGCAGGATATTTTGCCCTTAACGGAGGCTCAAATGGGCCTAATATTAGTAGATACCGAAGCAAGTGATACTAGTGATGAAAAATCATCGCTAAATTCCTTAATAATAAAAAAAGCACGTCTTGTTAAAAAGACTTATCTGCCTGCAGGTTTGTTTTCGGATTATTTTAAAGTATCTCAGTTATTAACAAAGAAGCCGCCTATGAATCGAAAAGACAATGAAAAGAAAGAAACAACAAATATTCCATTAGTAGAAGCGGTAGAAAATAATACAGATCTTGATATGCATAAATCGCTTTTGCCGCCACCACCCTATTGCGAGAGATATTTTCGACGTACTCAAATAGATTTTGAATTACCCCATGATATTTGGTGGGCATATAAAACCTGTAAATTGCCGTCCCGCATTACGGTGCCGTCTTGGAATTATCGCAAGATCCGTACCAATATTTATGCTGAATCTGTTCGGCCGCCAAATATGGCTGCTAATGATCATCCGATGTGTAATTGTAAACCTGAGGTAGGATGCGGTGATAATTGCCTTAATCGTATGGTATACACGGAATGTTCTCCAGCAAATTGCCCAACAAAGGAGAAATGTCGAAATCAGAAAATTCAACGTCATGAAGTGGCTTCGGGTGTCGAACGTTTTATGACCGCCGACAAGGGTTGGGGTGTACGTACAAAGCAACCGATCGTTAAGGGCACATACATTTTAGAGTATGTTGGAGAAGTAGTAACCGAACGTGAATTCAAGGAACGTATGGCCTCCATCTATCTTAATGATAATCATCATTATTGCCTGCATTTAGATGGAGGCCTAGTAATAGATGGCCATCGCATGGGTAGCGATTGTCGCTTTGTCAATCATTCCTGTCAACCGAATTGTGAAATGCAAAAATGGTCAGTAAACGGTTTGTCACGTATGGCTTTATTTGCCAAACGCAATATCGAAGATGGTGAAGAGCTGACGTACGATTACAATTTCTCACTTTTCAATCCTTCGGAAGGTCAACCTTGCCGTTGTAATACACCTCAATGTCGTGGCGTAATTGGAGGAAAATCGCAACGTATCAAACCTTTACCTGTAGAAGTAAAGGTGAGTCACAAACACACATATATATATATTAGTTTAGGGAAAAAGAAATCCATTATTTTTATATGAATTTCAGGACTTTATTTAACATGTTTCGGATTGTCCGATTTGGGTCAAATGTGCACCGTTTTGTTGTATGATTTGTTGCCATTTTAAAGGTAACTTCAAAATGCCTCTCTCATAGAAGTCCTGGTCTCTATTTGCAAAAAACTCTAGTAGTCGATTTTCACAATCCTCCCTAGATTCCAATTTTTTATCATTAAAGAAATTTTGCAATGCAAGAAAAAGATGATAACCGCTTGGTGCCAAGTCCGGACTGTATGGCGGATGCATTAAAACTTCCCAACCAAGCTCCCGAAGTGCATCTTTAACATCAAAAATTCCTGAACGGAATCTACGAAACCAAAATTGCACATAATTGGCTGTTACAGTATCATCGGAACCATAAACACCATTCACAATTGTAGCCGCCTGGCTTGCATTTTCCTTTGCCTTTGTCAAAGAAAAACTGTAAAATGTACCGAATTTTCTCTTTGTTCACTTCCATTTTTAACACGCTGTAACTCACAACTGAATGCACCAAACAAAAAACAACAAAAGAATTTTTTTTACTGCGAAATGTCACCTTTCCAACGAGCATAAATCTGAAATTTTTTGATCGATACTTTACGAGAAATTTACCAGTGTAGCCATCTACCGAAAAAATAATGGATTTCTTTTTCCCCAAACTAATATTATAAATATTCGAATATAAATGATTTTGAAAAAAAAAGGAAAGGTTATGGTGATCAAAACATTTATTTTGAAAATTGAAAATACAAATACATACATTCATGCACATAAATATATACAAATGTTTCTTATGATTTTCAATACGTGAGATTCGTTTGGAAACATTTTAAGTTTAGCATCCGGAGTAAGGAGCGCTTTTTTTAATCTCGTACATAACTCTTTACTTTTTTTTTTTTTTTTTTTTTTTTTTTTTTTTTTTTTTGATTATCGCGGTTTACTTATTTCTTTTCCCACACTTTTTTTTCGCCCAATTGAAACGAAACTTAAAAAAAAAAGAATGAAGATAAGAAAAGGAAAAAAATAGAAGCCCATAAAAATGGGTAAAGGCCCAAGAAAGACAGTCTGCTTGCTTAGTCGTTAATTTAATTTCTGAATTTAGTAGAAACTAGTAGATGGGTTGTGTGTGTTGTATAGTATAAAAACTGCTTCTGACGTGACTGACTTGCTGCTTAATAGAACACTAATGTTTTTTTTTTTTTTTTTTTTTTTGTTTTAAAGTTTGTTGCTGAAGCTTTGTTGCCCAAAGAAAATCGCACAAATCGTCAAAGGAAGCGTAAGGCACGTAAAAATACGCAGCGTCAAACTAGTAAAGATGTTAGCGCACCTACACGCATGCAACCTCTTACTGAAAAGGAGAAAAGAATTGTCAAACAATACTCAATTTTTCTAATACGTAACGTAGAAAAGATACGACGACTTAAGAGAAAAAGGAAATTTCAAGATTCAAAGTCTCAAACTCCTCCAATAAATGTAACCTCATCATCATCTATTGCAACTATCGTAAACTTATCTACTATACCAGCAGCACCTATTATGCAAAGACGATCTTCGACACCGGCTATTTTGGCGGCTCAAATTTCTGCTTTATGTACCGCACGTAATATTAAAACACGTGGACTCACTTTAGCAGGACAAGATCCTGAGGTAGAGAAAATGGCAAAAATGGCCAAAATACTTCGAGATATTTGTACTTTTTTGGAATCCGTTAAAAATCCTGAAAATCAACAACAATCGTTGATATCCTTAGTAATGCATGGTGTATCCCCGCCGACGGGAGGAGGAGGAGTTAATAGAAGAAAGAAATCTTTTGTGAAAATTTCACAAAAACATCAAACCTTAGATTTGAAAAATATACAAACTAACATTGAACAAGGTTATTATAAGTTTCCAGCTGAATTTAATGATGATATTAAAAAACTTTTTAACGAAGCCAAACAAAATCTAAGCACAGATGAAGAGAACAAATTACAAATGTTGGCATTCCTTGAAAAAGCTTTTGAACATGAGAAATATCAACAGTATGATTCCTTAATGGATATATTGAATAATAAAGATCTATTAAAAGATTTTAAAAAAACTGAAATATCAAACGAATGCAAAAAAGTCTCAAGCGAAATAACGATCGATAGTGCGGACGTAAATAGTAACGAAAGTTCGTTGTCATCAGTCACACAAGGAGCTGCCAACACTGCTACGTCCAATGAAGATATCATTAGTTGTATATGTGGTCTATATAAGGATGAAGGTTTAATGATACAATGCTCTCACTGTATGGTATGGCAACATACTGAATGCACTAAGGCTGATGTTAATGCTGAAAATTATTTATGCGAAAAATGTGAACCGCGACGAGTAGATCGCGAAATACCTTTAGAAGAATTTACTGAAGAAGGACATCGTTATTATTTAACATTAATGCGTGGAAACGATTTACAGGTACGGCAAGGAGACGCCGTCTATGTATTACGTGATATACCGATTAAAGATGAAACTGGAAATATTTTACCTTCTAAAAAACATACCTACGAGACTATTGGCGAAATTGATTACAATGAATGTGATATTTTTCGTGTCGAACGATTATGGAAGGATGAAGAAGGCAAACGTTTAATATTTGGACATCATTTTTTACGACCACATGAAACTTTTCATGAGCCTTCGCGTAAATTTTATCCTAATGAAGTAGTACGTGTACCACTTTATGAAGTGGTACCCATTGAATTGGTTATAGGACGATGTTGGGTATTAGATCGTACTACATTCTGTAAGGGTCGACCTATTGAATGTACCGATGAAGCGCATTGTTTCATTTGTGAATTACGTGTTGATAAACAAGCGAGATTCTTTTCAAAAGCAAAAATTAATTATCCTACATGTACGAAAAGTTATGCATTCCGTAAATTCCAAGAAAAGTTACGTATATCAAAAACCTATGCGGTACGTATAAAATGTTAAAAATATTCTCATATAATAATAAAATACTTTTTAACAAAGAATTTTTAATTTGATTTACAGCCGCACGAAGTTAATCCGGCTTTATTTAAAACCAAAAAGCCTAAAATTGAACGTGATATTGGTAGCAATAGTATATCTAATACAATATCAGATAAATCTACAAATGCTACAAGGAATAACATTTCAAATTCGGCTTCACCTGCTAGACAAGAAAATAATAAAACACCACAACAACAACAACAAACCAATGCTGCTGGTATACGTAAACGTCAAGCTAATAATATAACTTCTCTTACAACTTTAAATCGGGAATTCGTGCAAGCAACGACTATGGTAAGTGAAAATAATAAGAGTCTTACGAGATATGACATTTTTAATAAATTGATTTTATTTGTGTTAATTATTGTGTTATAATTTGTTGTTGTAGTCAATCAAACAGAAACGTATGCATTTGGAAATCGTTCTGAAAGCCATTAAGCAAAAGTGTGACATAAAAAAAACTTCAACTGCAAATGAGCCACCATTAGATTTAACTTATCTACTAACTGGGCGTGGTGCTAGGCAACGTAAAACCTTAACGTCATCATTAAATATTTTGTAAATAGATTACTACGATCGATCATATATATTATTGTTGATTTTTTATTTATTTATTTATTTTTATTTTTATTTTTTTTTTTTTTTAATTTAATTTAATTTAATGTTCCTGAAATTTCGACAACACACACATACAAGGGAAGAAAAATAATTTGGAATTGATTTCCGACTATTTTTCAAGTTCTTCTTTCCTTGTTGTTGTGTTCAAGTTGATGTTTGGCAGTTGATGTTGATTCTGACACATGTAAAATATGTCGTGAATATATTATCATCGCGTCTTTTACGTTTTTTTTTTTCATTCAATACTGTTATGGACTCTATCATCCACAAATTGTATATTAATTGGCTTTTATTACATTGCATGGAAAATTTCCGAATTTTTTTTTTACATTTTACATTTTTGATAATTATGATTCGCTTTTAAATGAAAAGAGTTTTTTATGTTTCTAATTAAAAGCGCTACGAATTTATTTCATTAAACTAAATAGTTTTTACAATAATAATAATAATAATAATAATAATAACGCTTAATTCTTATTATTATTGTTATGATGTTTTAATCGTTTAAGAAGTTTGTAAATAAATGTGTAATATCATCATCATCATCATTGCTCTGTCATCACTTCGATAAAATTAAATTGAATTGTTTAAAGGATATATAGAATATAGTTAATGCACGAAATAAAAATACGTCACATCTCCAAGAATCTATAATAATAATAATAATAAATAATGTAAAAAGGAAAGAAAAAAATATTTTATTAAAATTTAATTTAAAAAATTTAAATATTTTCGCTCTTGAGATTTTTTCATATGCAATCT
>KK351054.1:551333-564012 GCA_000671755.1 Glossina brevipalpis | reverse complement strand
AGCTTAGTAGATTTAATAAAGTTATATATTAAATTGATGTTATGCTCGGTAGCTGATTTCAGGATGTCCATTGATGATTGGATGATCCGAATACGATTCTTCTAATAAGAGTAAGATTTATGCAATCGTAAAGAAGATATTCTATTCTATTGTAAGAATTTGTCCATAAACTGCAAATAGAGGCAGAAGATTTCTTAAGTATCCATTGGTGTGTTATGCAATGGTATGCCCAAGACCAATAATCCTAGCAAATGTTTTAATCTTGACTTTGGAAATATTAGTTGGATATATTGAAGGAACAAGATCAGGATTAACAAAAGAATAGGTGCTGATTAATATGTTGTTTATTAGTCTTCATTATTTTCTCTTTCACTTTTTTTTTTTGCAATATATCTTTGAAGGTCCAACTTTTCCATAATGTCGTCCATAATTAGAGGTTGCGGAAGTGGCAGACTTCGCTGCTCGATTAGCTTCAGCTCATTTCCTGATAAATCGATATGACTAGAAATCCAAAGAATTTTAATCTTATCTCCAGATGTTGCTATGGTATTTTTTAATATGTTAATGGTGTTCCATTTAGAAATTGAGAGATTTTGGATAGCTTTTAATACGGATCAGCTATCGGTGATAGTAATACTTTTAAGTTTATTATTACTGGCAATGTTCACAACTTGAAGAATACCTCTCGCTTCAGTTGTGAATATCGAGGCACTTTCGCGAAGTATTCGATTTAGTAGAATTTGCCCTGAAGCGTTTACCACGATAAAAGCAGATAGAAGATGGACGGATTTAGAGCCATCAGTGTAAAGGAGATGCCAACCGTCCCTTTCCAGTAATTGGATTTTTTTCTTCAATTAGGTTCCTGAAGAAGTGGATAGGGGTAAGCTCTTTTTTTGTATCTAGACAGAGAAATATCACAAGAGTATCCTTTTAGAACCCAAGGAGGTTTGAGTCCAATGTAGTTATAACGGTCCAACGGTAGTTATAAGAGAATGTGATTCCAAGAATTTTAAGAGTATCTACATTTTCTATAAGTAAATTATTCAGATGAATAAGTTTGCTTCCTCCATCACATAGACGCTTTCTACAGATGTGCATCTTCTTTGACTTTTGAATGGAAATTTTCGCTCCCGAAGAGTTGGCCCAGATTGAAATATCATTCATGGTAGACTCGAGAATGTCGACTGTTCTTGTGTTGTCTTTTTCTTTTGTTAAGATGTACAAATCGTCAGCATAGAGACAATGATCTATTTTAGGGATTCGGTTGAGGATGTTACTTAATTCATTAAAGGCAATTTGAAAGAGGGTGACTGAAAGAGGAGATCCTTGTGGAATCCCATTCCCTAGTGGGAAAGATTCAGATAGATGACCGTTAACTTTGACTTTAAATCGTCTATATGACATGAACGATTTGACGTAATTCAAAAATTTGGGTCCAAGTTTCCATGATTTCATGGCAGAAAGAATACCATGAAGACCCACTCTGTCAAAAACTTTTTCAAAGTCAATTGAGAGTACCATAACATGATTTCGCTCCGAGATTGCTTTGGATATAAAAAATGGTCGATGTGTAGAAGAGCATCGATACAGCCTTTACCACGCTTAAAGCCAACTTGTTGTTTTGTAATCAAGTTCTTGGATTCAAGAAACCAAGATAGTCTAAATGCCATGATTTTATCCAATAGCTTAGAGAGGTAAGATAGTAGAGAAATTGGACGATAGTCGGATACAAATGAAGCATTTTTTGTTTTTGGTACTGGAACAACTGCCGCAAGCTTCCACATATTGGGAATATGACCAGTGAAAAATATGGTGTTATATATAGGTCAAGTAATTTCCTTTTACTTGGGCTAGAGAGCATACTGATCATTTGGTATGAGATCCAATCCAGGCCGGTTGTCCTCCCTTTAGATTTGTAGATTTGGCTTTCAAGTTTTAAAATTGATATGGGATTCTCCAGAAAAATAGCACATCTATCAATAGGATCAGCATTTGTTATAGAAATTGGATTTGATTTATATCTGATGAATTCATTGGAGAAATTACAATCAGACGAGTAATCGTTCCAAAATTTTTCCAAAATGTTTGGAAATCTCATTTCTTTCAGTTAGAGTACCGTTGGGAGTGCAAATGATAGAGATTTCATTAGATTGTAAATTCTTATTTAGCTTGTTGATTCTACTCCATAACACACCCCCATTGGTGTATTCCTGTGAATTGTTCTCGAAAAGAGTTCAAAATTGATTGCTTTTGATTTTTCATTTCTTCGTCTAAACAATGCTTCAAATGCGGTAGATTTGGACACATTTCCGAAGTCCTGCAGAAGCGAGAAAAGAAGCTGCTTAAACTTTGGAAAATCTCTAGTTTGTCTGCCAAATGAATGCTCATTTACCAAGTGTCTGATCTGTGGTTTATCCGGCCCATAATATCCGTAGTAAAGACTGTCTGGAAAGAAAACATGAGGAACAAATGAATAAATAAACATTGAAAATATCTCTTTAGATGAATACAAAGAAAAGTACGCGCTGGTAACTTCTTCGAATGCCTAGATATAAGGAAAACTTCCCAATCATTGATAACTATTCCGCTTCTAAGAATTCTAGAAATGTACATGATGATGATGTTAACAAAATTTTCATCAAAAAAAAAAAATTTAGTCAATTTACCAAAATTAGATCCCAGCTCCAGAGAGACTTACAAATCCAAATATTTCGAAAAGGCAACCATTTCCTCAAGAACTGCACAACTTTCTTAACAAGCATCAGTCGTCAGAAATTGAAACATTACTCACCGAATTTTTCAATACTTTCTTTCTCTGCTTTAGGTTATAAAGATGAGCTTAATAATATATAGTCGCTAAAATGTTCGCATTCAAGTTCACCTATGATAAGCTATAGCCGTCCATGGGTCCATGTTAAGGTTAAATCTTATCGATAACTTAAAATGATCTACTTTCTTTGATCTACAATGTTCAGAGCTTCAGATGCACTTCACACAAACACGTTGGTTTTTTTCCGAATTCCAAAGGGATAGGTTTTTTTCAGCCTCAGTGAGAACTTACTTTCTGATGGAAATAGAGTTTAAAATAGAGGACAATGCTATCCAAAGTATTAATTATTAATTTTGTATCTCGAATTATTTTATAAGATCGAGATTATCAAAAGTTAGCTTAGTGCCTTAGATATTGCTTCAATTCAATATGCATTTCAAGAAGAAATCAGAAATGCTAAACCTAACCTTCGAATAACAAACAAACAATTTCTTTCCTAAGCCCTAGTGGAACTCCTTGATTTTTGCTATTTTCTGCAGACTGCATTGCAATCAAACAGAAACTTTCAAGATATGCCAGTTCTGCCAATTTTGGTAGATTCAAGGAGATGCCAAAGGAATGGAGGATGGCGTTAAGAGAGAGGCTGACAGACGGTATAGCGAAGCGCTTTCAACTGAGGAGGTGTATTCAAATGGAAATTTGAGAAATTTTTGGAATATCTTGAACGGTCACCGTCAAACCAAGAAAACTCACAAATTTTCATTATGGAGTGTTACCAACATTAAATTATATTTGGACTTATTTAAAAACAATGCTTCTACTGGAACTTACATTGCCTTGTCATTCTGTCAATTTTCAAAAGAAGGCAGTCTGCAGTCTGCCCTCTTCTTGTTGAAGGAACTCATGAAGGAACTCTGCAAGGCAAGAAGAAACCTTCGGCTGCAGCTTGTGTGGGATCAAATATAAGATGATCAAAGCTCTCTTTGGTCCAAGTCTGACTGCAACTTTTGACTTTGCACTTTTTTGAAATGTTAGGTGTCAGACAATATTCCAAACTCTGATGAGCCATTTATCTATAGATCAATCCCTCTAATCTCAGTTCTTATGAAGATTACAAGTTCCTTGGTGAAGAAAAGACTCAGGCTCAGACTCTCTGTCTTCAAAATCTTATTCCCGAGCGTTCTTTCACGTGCCAAAGATACAAGTCCATCAACATGTATATAAACGAGGTGGTTTTCACAATCTCAAAAGAAAAAAGAGATGATAAAGAAATAGTGATGCTCTTTTTAGATATCAATAAGGCCTATGACTGTTGACCTGAGTACACTAAGTAAAATCCTTACGGCCAAATTGTATCAACTTCAGGATAGCAAAATGCACAAATTTCAATATGCTAATAAACTCCTGTTAGGCGGATAGAAACTTCAAAACTGCAGTTGAAAAACTGACCGCCAAAGCTAACCTCTTTTTTTCAAACGAGCGCTATTTACTGATGACCAGCCTTCAGTCGGGACTTTCCCCAATGGAAGTACTTACAGTTTACAAATTATTAGTCCGCTTTAGAATTGAATATGGCCTCTCCACGACCTGCAATCTTCCGGACTACACTGGTAGGAAAATTCAGATTTCCGAAACAAATTGCTAAGACGATGTACGGATCTTTCCCTATCGACACTGATGACCATTCTGAAAATTATTGCTGGTGAGTTGCCAATCCCTGATAGGGCTGTGTTCTTAACAGCAAAGTAAAATGGTGAAAGTGAAAATTATCAGACCTCTGCTCTTTCAGATCGTCGCCTCAAGTGGAGGTGACGTCTCCAGCAGCTGCACGTGCTGCTATCAGAAATTTCGCACCATTTTTGAAACGATCAACTCTATTCCAAATTGAAGCACTATAATAAGTATCGGCAAAGTAAATGCAAATCCCTTCTTGTTCTCTGTCATAACTAAAACGAATTTTCCACAGTTAGTTAGGTCTCTGAGCTTCAAGTCAGAAAAGACTTAGCTCCTACGAAAGTAACGTTTTCACGATATATGCCAATGATAGATCAGTGGATCAAGAAGTATCTGGTTTTGCCGTGCTAAGCATTTCGAACTGCTTAGAAAATTTAAAATTCTGGAAGAACTTCCATTATACGTTTATAGAACTTGTGGCCATCAGACACCCAGTTTTTTTGGACAAAGCTAACGGTGTCAGAAAACTTGTGGTCTTTTCTGATAGCAAATAAGTTCTGACCCTTATCAAGAGAAAAGATCCTCATAACATGTATGTATTTGAATTTTCATGAAATGGAAAATGACGCCAGCTTTTGAGATGTGCTGATCTGATCTGGATACCTGATCACTTTGGTTTTCACATAAACGTTAGGGCTGATTTGTATGCTCGTAAAGCTCGGTTTTGTTGGAAGATGGAATGAAGATTGTCTCTTTTACGAGATTCATCCTTTCTTGACCTTTGAACCCCTGTCTGACTCCATTTTTACCACATAGGAAATCAACGTGCTTAGACTTATGTACAATCATTCTTATGATAAGGTTTATCTTAAGATGCTCAGAGCTGTCTCATCTGACAACCTGTGAGGAATGCCATGTTAGTGAATCACTTAAGTATCTCATCTTCACATTAGACAATCTTTTCATATATCTTCAATATTTATAACAATCTATATGATATCCTTCGTGCTCGCAACAAAAGTCATTTCAAGCCGACAATCACCTTTATCAAGACTGCCGACTTCTCATTTTAAATCCATCCAAAATTCATCTAGTTACGCCTTTTTTTTGGGGTCTATTTAAACTTTACATTAATTTTTTTATTCTCTCAATTAATAAGTCTTAATCAGCACAAGCTTGTCTTTCTTTCTTCTGTCATTTGAACGCCCAGAATTGACCGATGTAATGACCGATCTACTAATAACTATTGGTCTGCTAATCAAAGAGGACATAACTATCTTCACACATATATTTCCAGTCATTAAGCAATAAACTTCTCTTCAGTCCATAGGACATAGGACAACGGGTTAAACCAAACATGGACATATCGAAACTAAGTTTCCTGCTAAAAATCTCTCTGACTGAATTTGCTAATGAAAATTCTGTACTTAGCATATCTAAGTGCTTGTATCAAAATCGTATTACTACTAGATCATGGTGTGAAACTTTTAATTTTTTGCTGAGAAAGGAGCTTATTTTGAATTACGTTCTAACAAAAATAAATCCTTATATAATAATAATCATTACCTTACTGGATATATATAGGCCTTACCACTTCACTGACTTTATCCATAACTTATAAATCAAAAAGAAAAGAAATATATATATATTAGGTTGAGGAAAAAGAAATCCATCCAATCTTATATGAACTTCAGGACTTTATTTAACATTTCGAATTTGGAAAATAATGGATTTCTTTTTCCGCAAGCTAATATTTATGCAAATATTAGTTTGGGGAAAAAGAAATCCATCTATTGGGGAAAAAGAAATCCATCCAACTAATATTTATGCAAATATTAGTTTGGGGAAATAGAAATCCATCCAATCTTATATGAACTTCAGGACTTTATTTAACATTTCGAATTTGGAAAATAATGGATTTCTTTTTCCCCAAATGCAAATATTAGGTTGGGGAAAAAGAAATCCATCCAATCTTATATGAACTTCAGGACTTTATTTAACATTTCGAATTTGGAAAATAATGGATTTCTTTTTCCCCAAACTAATATATATATATATTTATGCAAATATTTTAATACACATAATTTCTATACAACGATTTTCATCGAACAACAGAATATTCATAGAATTTAAAATTAAAATATTAAAATGCAACGATTGCATAAAATATTTATGAAACGGTTATGATGGAATGAATGAATTGTCATAACATATCAATTTTACAAGGCAATATATAGGGTAGTAGGCAAATAAGCATATATTACAATGAATATATATTTATTTATATGTATATGTACATTAGTTTGTAAGCACACCCATCTATCTATTGAAAAGTTAAAATAATGCTAACATTGTGACAAAACCATGTAAATATAATAATTTAGACAGACTTGACTTCAGAAACGTTTAATATAGAAAGCAAACCACAAACCTATTAATAAATTATAAGCCAATTAAAGTAAGTTCATAAAATAATATTTACTGGTAAGTGAATGAGGAGAGTATTTATTATGTTAGCCTCCCCTATTGTGGCCATATTATTTATTACTCATACCTTCAAAGAATTTGCAACAACAATAAAATCTATTACATAATTCGTTAGGAAAATACCGACAAATATGCGAATACGTAGTCGTTTTTCTGTTCGCATATGGGCCAAACAGAGAGGAAAATCTTTACGCATTATAACGAAATATGGAATTTTTATCGACATTTTAAAACAGAAACAATTCGTTGCGTATACGAAGTTTGATTATATTATATATGAAACACTAAAGGAAAAAAGATGAATACTTTTTTGTGGCATTTCACTCACTTTATTTCCGAATAATAGAAGAAATTTGACAGGTAGATAGATACACATCGTGTGTATGTATGAAGAGGGTTTCATTAAAGGCAAGAGATCTCAAAAATTTTCTGCTCTCTTCTAGTCTCACGCTCAACCATTCGCAACCATCGCAAACGGCACGGCTCTAAATTATTCTCAGCGAAATTCATTTGTAAAGATTACAAATATCGGATGTTGGCCTCAATATCTATCAATCGATCTGTTTGAAAAATTTCTTTTTCATGTCCATTCACTTAGTGGCTGTCTTCTATAACGTGCATGCACGACAGGATTACAGGATTAGAGGAACAAGGTAAAAGCAATTAGTGTTTGCGTTCCCGCTCGATGTAAAAGTAAGAAAATCAGAAGCGATGGAGAAGACAGAAGACAATACGGATAGATTGTTGCAAAGGCAGCCAACGCTGTTAAAATGTGGACATTTGCGTTGGTGTGTCGTGTCGTGTCGTGTGGAATACGGCCAACTTTGTAACAGGACACAGAAAATCTACCGTGGAGTTACCTATATATTCCACATAGTTCTGCAGAGCTATGTTTATACTACTACTACGCCGATGATCAAGTGTTCGGAGCGGGAATATTGAATGCACTTTCGTTAGCCAGTTGATCAGTTGACCTATTTACTTTTTGCGGTCCAAAGTCATCAAGCAATTGTACTCGAACTTTGGGTAGGAAATACGTGATGTAAATAGCAAGAATATCGACTGAGACTGAGAAGTGTTTCTAACTCCTTGGTTGCTTCATTTGACACTTCAAGCTGATATTGTGAGTAAAAGAACGTCGTTCTGTATTGTCATGTCTAAAATGTCAAGCACTGCAAATTTTTATACCCCACCACCGAAGATGAAGGGCATATTTCATTTTGTCATTTGGTATGTTGTAACTACGAAAAGGAAATTTCGGAGACCCCCCATAAAGGATATATATTCTTGATCAGCATCAACTCTAGAATCGATCTAAGCATGTTCGTCTGTCCGTCTATGTAATGTTTGTGATAAACATTCTCCTGGCCGAAAAAATGATGATATTGGTTTCAAATTCAGTCGAAATTTTTGGAACTTCTTTGAAATATGTTGCCGTTGAAAGTGAGACAAATCGATCACAGGCCACACATACAGTATAAGCTGAAAGCAGGAGGTGTCTTCTGGCTGTTTTTCACGGTATTCCATGGTTGGTTGTGTTCATTCACGGTGTTCCACGGTGGCCACGACCACATATTAAAATTTAGTTTTCTCACCTTTTTTTAAGATAATGGTGGTGGGTATAAAAGAATACAATTTTCTTACTTATTTAATTATTATGATGGTAAACACTGCAACCGCATCCCATTTGTAGTATAAGTCGAATTTGTCAAGGAAAGGATACTCTGCAAAGAACACTTATAGTCTTAACATCTCTTCTTGTGATTTTCACTTTACAAGGAAGAAGACATGTTCCGAATCCTCACTGCAGCCGCCCTATTCTTTACAAAGTGGAGTACTTTTAATTTGTCTAAAGAGTCTCTAACGTACAGTTAGTTCACCGTTAAACAGTAAACAATGTAAAAAAGAAATTCACTGTGTACCCTGATGATACATGTTAGCATTCTCTTTTCTTCCTTCCTTGAAAATACATCTATTTTTTTCTCCTCACTGTGGATATTCATCTTCTATATTTTTGATATAAAAACCTTGCTTACGAATGCTGCTCTATTTGATTAATAATATATTGGATAATTGTCGAGAATCATAAGCGAACTGATACAGTTTTTATAGCGTAGGATTGGTAGACTTATGTCTTATTCCATTCTATCCAAAAGCATAAATGGCAAGAATTAAGAAAAAATTTCAAATCCAAAATGTTTAATAAATTCCGTAAATGCTTATAAAAATTTAGTGAGTGAGTCGATGTTTTCGCTCGATTTTTATCAGCGTCAATTAAATCCTTAACACGAACAATATCTATCATATATGGTTAGCGGACGAGAGTAGCATTTACGTGCTAATATTTTCTATTTTTGTCATTTTACCTTCATATCCCACATACAATTAAAATTTATATTGATATTATAGATTTCAAACAAACGCCTTATTAAAAGGTAGGCATAAAGTTCAGGTTTCACTCAATGAATTTCAAATATGTATGAAATGAAATTTTTATTTAATTTTCCAAGTTTTGTGTGTATATTAAGCTTATGTGCATTGGCCTATGGTTGATTCTTCTACACAAATATATGCAAATTTCTACATATTATGAAATCGCATATCCACCTTACTAAAAAATACACCGCTGTGTTACACAAAGTACTCAACTCATACTTATTTGTAACAGCAAAAGCAAAAAATTGAAATAAAAGAAAATATGAACAAGGCATTGAGAAAGTGAGAGACAACCAGAGAGAAATTGAAAGAGAGAAACTAGTTAATTGAGTCTCAGAACGTATACATAATATTTTGATACTTATGCGTAACCAGAGTTCAGCTAAATTATTATGCGATGCATGCATATAATTCTCTGTACGTCTTGTTTACACACATCAGCTCATGATGATGATGATGATGATGATGGCTCGGCGATAAAGATGATGACAAGCACGAGAGAACTTTTTTAAAAAAAAACCCACACTATTGCAAACGAACACACAATGCATTCATCATATATATAGGCGTAAATATTAACGTACATACGCTTACATACTCACGCTCTCATGTATATAGGCATTAATGCATTCATACATTTGCAGACAATAAAATGAGAAAAAAAATCAATTAAAATGCACTCGAATGCCACCCTTCGTGTGTAGCTAAGCTTTTTTTTTTTTTTACTTCTTTTCATTTCGTCAATCATCTCTTACTCTCTTCGATGCTTTGGTAAGCATAATAATCTAAAGTCAATTACATTGGACAATGTTGTTAGGCATATATGTAGTTACACAGGTATATAACGTATAAGTGCGCATTTTCTATCTTTATACATTTTCGTAAGATGGACTTTACAAAGCATGTAAAAGCAACATTCATTAAACGTTAGCATTAAATTGCGTGAGTAAACGTGAGCATTTGTCGGACAAAAAATTTATGATTTGTTCTGTATGCCTAAATAGTTTCGTTGCTTGCGTTGCTTGAACAGTTGGCTGTGCAAAAATTTTTAATCAATTTAAGTCTCAAGACACGATTAAGCAAGTAAATGCAAACAAAAAGAGAAAAAAACAATAAGAATAAAAAAAAAAGCAAAAACAAAAACAAAAACAAGATAACGCAAAAACCGATAAATTAATACCGAACAAAACATAGCTAACAAAAATAACAATATATTAACAATTAAATATATCGTTTAAACGACAAAGCGTACACTTATTGACTTTATTTCAACTGTCGCCTTGTCGTCTCTCTCTCTCTCTCTCTCTCTCTCTCTCTCTTTCTCTCTTTCTCTGTCTTTCTCTTTCTTATATTCCTACCATTTGCTTTTCTGTTGCATATTTAAACTAAATTATAAGCCATACACTACTTATCTAACGGCGACTTACGTATATATATATATATATATATATATAAATGTGCGTAACTACAAACGGATAAACAACAACGTGCAAGTGCAACGTCATTGCTAACTGTCAAGTTGTTTCAAATCTCGTATGTGATATGTGTGTGTGATGTGTGTGTGTATGTGTGTATGCGCGTGTGTACCTGTGTGTGTGTGGGGGAGCAGTCAGCCTTAAAAGCATTTAAGATAATTAGTTATCAAATAGAATGCATGTAGTTTGCATTTCTGATGTATTATTTTGTAATAGTATACGAGTTGAATTCTTAAATAAACCAGGTACAGGTACATCCATGTACACCCATGTTCATATACATATACATATATATAAACATCCAGTTACTTATAGAGAAAAAAAAAAAAAACATTTCACTCCTGTATGCTTGCTTATCTTGCAAATGCTTAACCTTTAACAGATTCATTCATATACACATATACATATGTATACATATATTACATATATATATGTATATGTATGTATATATATATATATGCATGGGTATGCATGTACATGTACTTGCGTTTATTAGTAAGTTGTATTATCACGAAAAAAAAAAAAAAAAATCATTATTATCCAAGTAAATTATTAATAAAAACTATTTTCTCTTTTTTGTGGGTATGTATGCGCGTTTGCCGATTGGCCCTTCTTCAAACTTCAAAACACTAAGTTAATCCATTTAAATATGCTATAATTTAATATTGCAACAATAATGCAACATTTCCAAAATATTTTGTTTACAATTAATTCGTAGAGTGTTGTGTTGTGTTGTGTTGTGTTGTGTTGTGTTGTGTTGTGTGCTGTACTGTATTGTACTTTGTACTTCTTTCTAACTGTACTGCCTACACAATAATAATGTTGATATCGTGAACGCATGTGAATTTTATTTGAAAAAACCTACAAAAAACCTATAATCAACCACCACCAGCCATTCTAAGCGCGCTTGTCTCTATTTATAAATCGTTGTTTTGTTAAAAAAAAAAAAAAAAAAAAAAAAAAAAGAGTCAAATACGGTTCATGTTGATCATAATTGGTTTTGTGTTAAATTGTGCAAATAAATTCAAAAAAAAAAAAAAAACAAATTATTTGTTAAAAAATCAAAAAAAAACGAAGAAATTGTTTTATCGTTGTTGTGTTAAGCAGGTAAGTAAGTGCATTATTAAATGACTTATTTCATTAAAAACTGAACTTAACAATCAAAAGTAATTATTACTATAAAATTGATACGATGTGTATCCATCCATCCAAAACGTGAAAACGTTTAGCTAAAATAAAAATGTTTCCATATTTCAATAAAATCTATATTTTCTTATTGTCTTTAAACTTATTATCTTTAAATTAAGTCGGAAGAAACTAAGTCATAATTCATTAATGCCTTTATGACACATTAAACCTGTAAGATCGTATTAACAGCCGACTTATTCGGTCTATGGGTAGGTAATTTCGTAGTAGATATGAAAATTCATAGAGAAAAAATTTTCACAAAGATCTGAAAACAATTAATTTATCTACTTAGTCTTTCGAACGCCCAAAAGATGTGTACGAAGTGTGTTTAGAAAAAAAAAAAGGCCACTTTTTATTTAATTTTTTCAACATTGAACAACATTGAAATGAATTGATTTGTAAGCAGCACTTAATTTTTTAGTTTTCGTACAATATTTAATACATGTTCTTTGATCCATTTTTTTTTTTTCGATAGCAAAACACACCAAAACACGTCTAACCTTTATTTCTGTTAAAAACAAACTACTGCAAAATGCAAAAATGTCTGATAGTGTCAACATATGTTGAGGACGACATGTGTACTAACAAAATAAAATAAAAAAAAAAAAAAAAAAAAAAAAAAAAAAAAAAAAAAAAAAAAAAAAAAAAA
>KK351054.1:471811-483179 GCA_000671755.1 Glossina brevipalpis | reverse complement strand
AATAATGTACATAAACATTTTTAGATTGCAAAGGAGACGACATGAGTGTATTAATAATCTTCGTTCCAAAAATGATGCTTCAAACATGGCAAAGTCGATCGATATAGTAAATATTCTGTATAACAACAAATTATCGTAATTGAGAGACGACGTCAGTCGTAAAATATTCGATCCACATACGGGGTAATTTTTCTGAATATATATATGTTCTTATTTCTTTACAAATTTTTCACATATTCCATATTCCATGTGCACACACAAACTTTTTTTTTTTGCTGAAGTACCGTCATTCTTCCTATTGTTCCCTTGTTTTCAGCCTACTTTTGATGAAACACCACGAAAATAATAGTAAGAAATAAAAAAAAAAAAAAAAAAAAAAAAAAAAAAAAAAAAAAAAAAAAAAAAAAAAAAAAAAATGGAAATCGTCGTCTTGTCTTTGGATAGCATTGAATTGGTACTGTGATTACAATTCATTGCTTTACTTCAAAACACGAGCTGCCATTTAAGATTTGGCTTATGTCAAACAATACATTCATCCACCTAGACCTCATTTTATCCGTTGGTTCGTTTCTAAATGTTTATATGTATGTTCATCCGTGTATTCGTTCGTTCATTCATTCATCCATACATACATACATGCATCTCGTCGTAAGCACACACACGTACATACCTCTAAATGTATACATGCACTGCACTGCACTGCACTGCACTGCATACACGCACAAAATTCGCAAGTATAAGCATGTGAAGCAAACAAGCATTTGATATCTAATATGTTTTCTTTTTATGTTTTGTATTTTCACTGTTGTCGACGGTTGTTGTTATTGTGTTTCTTTTTCTTCTTTCTAAACATACACTTGATGATGATGTTGGTTTACTCTGGTATTAATATTATTATTTTACAAAACAAGTAAACACTGTTCAACTAGCAAGCTATCATCGGGTCTAAGCCTGCTGTTTTGTTAATTCATAAGTCTCCAAATAATGATCTGTTGGATCCAAACAAGGACAAAGTTCAAAGAATAATTGTTATAATCTATATATATATATATATATATCTTTTAACGGAACCTTTAAGGCTTTAACAATGCAAGTGATAACTTTACCTATATATATCACTTCAATGTGGAAAAACTTGATAACATAAGTAAAGTGATTTTTTTAAATGAAATTAATTGTAAGTTCTACATGATTCTATGATGTGATTCATTAAAGCCAAGTGTAGAGCTTTATTTGAGAACGCATTAGATTCTTCTCTTACAAACAAAAGTTTGGGAAATTCTTTTGAGTTAAACCGTTGCATCCTGCCTTTGCCTCCTCCACTGTTTTACGTACTGATACCTGAGTGATGACTGACTGATTGCTTGCTTGCTTGCTTGCTTGCTTTCCTGACGTTCGCTTTGCAAAACAGCCTAAACAACTTTGGTTTGGTGCGATGATTTCGCTTGGATAAGCGGGTTGCTTAATTTTGGGTGTGGTTGGGCAATATATTTAGGAGGAATAGTTAGGTCTAATTTTTTTTTCTTCTTCTCATTATTCCTCTTTGTTGTCGTCTTCATTGCATTTTCATTGCATTCACTTTGACGTCTTCAACTTTTGCTGCTTTCAAAAGTTATATACTCTTGCACAAGCTACTAATATCTATCTATGTATACGTGTGTATCCATTTGTATGCATATAAGTGTATGCATAGTAGATATTCTCTCGCATGCTTTATTTGAGACCATATACTTACTTACTTGCATGCATACTCATGGGCATGTAGGCACGAGCAAGCATGCAAGTGAATGAATATGTGCATATCTATCTACCACTATATAATCTCAACAAACACATTTTGTGGGCCGTCGACTTTATTTTAACTCTAGGTCTTCTTTTCTTTGGTTTCTTTTATACTGCATTTGCAGTATATTTTCAAATCTGTCTGCCTGCCACGCTCTCTTTCTCTATTTCGTTCTGTCTCCGTGTATGTATATATATATGCGCGTGTGTGTGTGTGTGTATGTGTATGTGTTTGTTCCCTTTTCCTCTTTTATCTTTTTCTCTGTGCCTCTATTGTGGGTTTAGACGGTTGGCTGGTTGCTTGACTAACTCTGTTTGTTTCTAGGTTTATTTCTTTTTGCGGCTTATGTTAAGTCTGCCAATAACTTCTGTTGCAAGAGCGGGTAAAAATGTCTGTTGACCCTGCATATATACTACTTATGCTATCAGTATTTTTTTTTTTTTTTAACTTGTGCAGCGCTTTTTTCTGGTTTTCTTCTTAATTGTAGAAGTTTGAATTTTTTTTTCTACGGACGTTGCGTCAGCGTTCTGCCACCATTTGAAAAAAGAAAAAAAAGAGAAACAAAACAGAATTTCTACTTATATGCGCAAATGCTTACATCGCTCTGACAATAGACGGTCGCACCATGACTAGAGTATAGTGAAGTGTACCATGTATGTAAATAGTGCCGCGAAGCCCCAGCAATTTGCTAAACTTTGCCTTCTATTTTTATTTTCTTCGCGAATGCATTATATATACATATATATATATATATAAATCTATATATACGTATATACGTAATATATATAAACTCAGCTTTATCTCTTCTATGTTATTGCATTAAATTGTTGAACATTAGCATACACGATTCGCCATCAATGGCGCCTACGTACGTACCCCGAAAACCCACTTTGTCTACCACACCTTTCGCGGGACCACCGTTAGGTATTAATTCGCGGAGACTGGTTGCAATTAGTGCGCTTCGTTTGGCCGTACCTTAATGAAGTCCCTTATTGGTCTCCACAGCCTCTCCTCTCCGCTCGTTGTCTCTCGGTCTATCAGTTACTTCAGCACTTTGCTTACGTACGCGCGACTTATGGAGCTCCGGTGTGGTATCTAACTGCTATATCTGTGGCTGGCCGAAATAAACTGTTGATCTCCCAGCGCTTTATGCTTCTGGCTTGTCTACCCGTCTGCACGACTGTTTTGACCGACGCTCTACAGGTTCTGATGGGAGCCGCTCCTCTGGACCTTGAAGCTGTACGTATTGCTACTGCCTTTCGGATAAGGAGGGGTCGGCAAGTAGGTCCGACTGACTGGGATAATATTGATGCAGTAGAGAGATTTAATTTGAGGGCGCGTAATACGCTTTTAGTGGATCGTGTCCGTGCCCTTTGGCAATCTCGTTGGGATAATAGTTCAAATGGGAGAGTAACTTTTGAGTTCATCCGTGATGACTCCTTTGTCGAGAATCACCCAGTTTTTGACTTTAGCTGTTACCTGGAGTTCTTGCTGATTAGTCACGGATCTCTAAATGCATTTCTGCATTCTACAGGCCTCTCGGAAACTAGGGCTTGCTATTGTGGGACTCATACTCTAACCATAGAGACCTGGAGGCAATGGGAATTGAACACAGTTACGGTAATTTCGATTTTAGTCTGGCTCTCTACTTCAGAGAGGATTAGATTTTTGATTGCGGTCGCATCCGATGCCTCCGTTAGGCGGCACGTACTGAGTTGAGGATACGGCAACTCTTCTGTCCTTGTTCGTACCCTCCATAATCTGTGACAACAACTGATGGACGGATTGGGGGTGAGCTGCATGAGACTCTAAGTCTTATCAGACTTATCCTCTTCTGGAGTGGTAGTGTTCTGGAAATCCGTCTCCATCGTCGGCCTGAAAAGGGGAACGGCCAAGTGCGGGGGTTTTGTGGTGGCTGTGGTTAGCCCAACTCGGGAGAAGGATCAGCAGAGGTTTCAGATCGGCCTCGCTCTCACAAGGCAAGGGTACACGTCCCACAGCGTGTCTTCGTCTGGAACTCTGGGATTATATATACCTGAGGCGCTGAGTGTGTGTTTTCACACTCCGTGAGCCATCGGACACCGTGGGGTTAAGCTTTCACGGCAGGAACTGACGTTAAACCACTATAGACATCTGCTTACGTATGCGTCCACGGCATTCCAGGCCGCGGGCCAGTAATATCGTGCAGTATGTCGTTGGATGCCACTTCAAATCGGACGTTTTCGAATCTCTGGCAGTGGAAAGTAACGTGCCGCGCATCATCTTAAGTGTGTACAGATTTTGGGCAGTTCGGCGAGTTACCATGCCCGAATCTGTGCAGGAACTACGTGAGGTGAAAATCTACTTCGCCGTGCTTTCTTCCGATCCACCGTGGTACGTTTGGGATAAGATCGAACGTCCATCTTCCTTGGAACCTGAGGGCCTTGTGTATGCTACCCCAATCCGTCGAGTTAAAGATGTGTTTTACGTCGAGCGTAACCACAACGCTACATTTTTTAACTCCGCCCTTCCATTGCTCTCCGGCTAAGCTTTCCGATGCAGACTTCACTTTGCGGCATCTATCGCTGACCGCCCTCTCCTAAATGCTTATTGCTTATCAAGGAGAGTGCCCCTCTCCTCGATCATCAGCAGCAGGCGCTCAGTGATTTTGCCATTGTATCTAAGACGCAAAAAGGCCGATGCGACGATGGATCGTTCGGCGGCTTATTACCTTTGTGAATGGGAGCGAGCTGCTTTATTTCCCACTTATTAGGAAATCTCTCTTCCAGGCATTTTTGGGAAATTTCTGGTTTTGTTTAGATTGCAACTTTTAGTGCCACATTTGGGAATCCATCTGGGCTGGGGGCTTTCCTATCCCGAACTTTTTTGCAGGCTGTAGCTTCTCTGTGGTAACTGCTGATATTGGCTCGTCCTTTGTGCCGTAAAAATCTGCTGTCTGTGGGAAGAATGACGCCATGATGACGGGAATAAATGGGCAGGTTACTTGTGGTGGCGTGTGTCCTTTCATTTTTGTTAGCACGACTTTATATGCCGTCCCGATGGATGGCTGTTGGCTTGTGGACATATATTATCGAAACACTTCTTGCTTTTTTTGATCGCTGTCTTCAGATAGCGTCGGAGATTCTTGTACAAAGTCAGCCTATTTTCGAAGTTTGGCTGCTCTCTCTAGACCCTTGCAGTTTTCTTCTGGCTTTCAAGCAGTGCTTTCTAAGCGAGTCTATTTTCTCATTCCACCAGTTGCACGGGTTTCCTCTTTTGCTGGTGGTTCTTCTTGGCTTAGCTAAGTCATATGCCTTGATCAGGTCTTCGTTCCCGTTTTGCATGAGCTGTTTTGCTGTTGCGTCTACGATTTCCTGCAAGTCTAGTACCACGTTAAACATGTCCTCTTCAAAGTGGTTATCTTCCCATTTTGAGCTTATGGGTTTGGGTCGACTGCCACTGGTCTCCACTGCCTCTTCTCTCCGTGCGTCAATATTTTCTGTGATCTCGCGCTTGCCACTTGGTCATAGAGGTCAAACGTTCCTCCTTCTTGAAAGCGGTCCCTTGTAGCAGGCCTTACTACCTCTTTTCGTGGATACAGCACATCTCCTCGCCAGGATGTCGATCGGAATCGTGCCTGCTAATCTACTTAAGGGCGCTGGGGTGATACACCGCGGTTACCTTCCTGTAGTTGGCCTTGACCAGAAGGGCATCTACATACACTGGGCTTGTATAAAACAGGACTAATGTGGCTCTGGGTTATCTTGCGTTTGACATCATTCTTGCCAGTGCCGCTTGGATCCTGGCTGCCTTATCAGCTGTGAACTGGATGTGCCTTATAAAGCTAAGCCGGTTGTCGGTTATCACTCTTATATATCATGGTGTGTGAGATGACTCTATGTTGCGGCAGTCAACTCTTATCGGCATTCTGTCAACATTCTTACGTATTAATACTGCCTCCGTTTTGTATTCTGTCGTGTCCAGCCAAGTTTTCACTTGGGCTACTACATCATTTGCCATCGCTTCTATTTCCCCTACTATGGCGATGGTAATGTCATCGGCAAATCCTACGATTGTAGTATCGCTCGGCGATGGAATCTGAGCCCATCATTGTACATGATGTACCAGAACAGGGGCCAACGACGGAACCCTGCGGGACACCAGTTGTTACATCTTGGAACTCTGTACCGTTGTCGCTGTTGTACATGAGTCTGCGGTTGATGAAATATTACGATGTTAGGTTCACCAAGTATGCTGGGGCCTCCATCTTGATAAGTGCTTTCCTAATGCAATCCCAGTCCGCTGTTGTGAACGCATTTTTGACATGAAGTGTCATCACTGCGCAGTATTTTTTTGTGCCTCCCAGTCTGCGTTTCCGCTTTATGGCATTTGCTGCAAGGAGACGGTTGTATATGATCCGCTACGCTATCTTTTTTTTATTGTTTTCGTATGTGGCAACACTATTAAAAAAACATATGGTTTTGAAGTTCGTTGACTAAACCTAAAATGAGGGCTCTTTGAGTAAGTCAAAGCATTTGAAAAAATTAACTCTCCTTAAAGTTTTAGGTTGTGAATAATATTTCAACTATTTCCAAAATTATCAATGGCAATCCTTTAGTTACAAAAAATGGCTCGCTAAATTCTTATACAGATGTAGAAAATAATTACTTTGAAAAAACATTTTGCCGATTTAAACATAAATAGCTTTATTACTTACTATCGTGTGCAACATAAGTGGTTTGGACAGTTAAACGTGGTTTTGAAATTATTTCTCCTCTTCGAAGAGAACATTTCCGTACTCCTTATATATGTATGTACAAATAGAAAAAAATCAAAATACAGCATATATTTAATGAATGTAAAACTACTACCTCCATGCATACACACACACACACACACATGAATGCATATATTTTCGAAAAGTTTTGTTTACATGCTCCTCAAAAAAGATTCTATTATATTAGTTTGGGGAAAAAGAAATCCATCCAATCTTATATGAACTTCAGGACTTTATTTAACATTTCGAATTGGAAAATAATGGATTTCTTTTTCCCCAAACTAATATTAGGTTAGTCATGTCGTTTGTAATGTCCATTAAAGCCTTTGTTTTTAAAAATGCAATAGATTCATAACTTTCAGTTTGAGCACTTAATGCTCATCCGATATCGGTGAGTTTTCTAAGGCTTAGGGTTAACTTTCAAATTTCTTTTTCTCCTCTTATTATTAATAATGAACAGGAGTCGATTTTTGATTGCTTTGACGGAACATTGATATTTATCATCCAGAAACATATAAAAGAGCTTTTCCATTTTTTAATATTATTTGCGATGAAAATCATGACAAAATACATATGTATTAAATCACAATCACAATAAATAGGATGCGCTGCTGCTAAATAATGTTGAGCAAAATGTGGTCAATAAACCAATCACCTAGAAATATTTATATTAGATAATTACAAATTGGGTTTTCAAGTGATTACGAAATAATTAATGTGAATGAATACAAAGGTAAATTACTTAAAAAACAGTATAATTCTTCGTACATGTCATTCTCTCCTCCCTTTGTCAATATACAAATAACTCTATCGGTAGCTTTCGTCTCTATATCCGCGATCTATTTTACGACTACCACGATCGCTACGTCGTCGGCGAAACCCATGCTTGTTGTGCTGGATGGCAGCTGCAACTTCAGGACGTCGTTGTACATAATATTCCAGAGAAGTGAGCCAAGGACTGACCCCTGTGGGACGCCCGCCGATATTTTGTACGTTTCGCTCTCGTACACCAGCGTACGGTCCGAAAGGTAGCTCATAATGATGTCCAATATATACCTAGGGACCCGTGCTCTTATAAGGGCCCTGCGGATGACCCCCCAAGTCCTCCGAATTGAAGGTCTTTTTAACGTTTAGTGTGATAAGGGCGCAATATTTCTTAGCACCATCCTTCCATCGGTCCCCGGCTATGGCGTCGGATGCCAGCCTTACTACGTGTTTTACTACATCTACTGGCGACCGCGCTCTTCTGAAACCGTACTGGTTTCCAGATAGGGCACCGTTTGCCTCTGCCACTAGCAGAAGACATTCGTATATTATGGTCTCTAGCGTTTTATCCATCGTGTCCAGAAGGCAAATAGGCCTGTATGATGATGGTTCCTCTGGTGGCCTTTTGGAATCAGGACCAGCCTATTTGTCTTCCATTTGCCTGGGAAGACATCCTCTCTGAGACATAGTTGCAGAAGCTGGGTAAATATCTCCGGTCTTACCTTAATCGCAGCCTTCAGGTCTATATTAGGTATTCCGTCCGGACTTGGCGCCTTTTTGTCGCCAATTCTTTTTCTAGCCGCAAGCAGGTCTCCCGTAGTAACAAGCAGGGGCGGCTCTTGCTCACTACCGGGGAAATCCACCTCTACGTATGGCGGCCTTTTGTGGGAAGAGTGTTGTTACAATTTTCCGAAGCATGGCAGGGCACATAACTTGTGGCGGGCTGTGCCCTTTAAGTTTTTTGAGGGCCACTTTATACGCAGTTCCCCACGGTTTGATGTCCGCCTCTCTGCAGAGAGCCCCGAAACAGTTTCTCTTACTGCGCCTAATGGCTCTGTTCAGGTCTCCACGTAGGCGCTTGTAGGCGTGGAGCCGATTGTCGAAGTCTGGCTTTCCCCTAGATCGCTGGACTAATCTTCTGGCTTTCAGGCAATCCTTTCTGGCCGAACTTATTTCTCCGTTCCACCAGTAGCACGGGGCGCCTTTCTTGCAGATTCTCCATCTAGGCATTGAGGCATCGCATGCTTCGTTTAAGGCGGTGTACACTTCGTGTACGAGCTGCTCCGTTGTGTCGCCAATTATTGCACGAGAGGAGAGAGAGTCAGCCTTAAGGTTTCTTAATCAAAACCTTACCGAGCTCGGTCTTGATGCCTCTCTAAAGGCTTCGTAGAATTCTCACTCGGTGTCCCGTGTAAGAGTGGGGAGCACCTATTCAAAGGACGGCGCTTAGTCGTCCTGCCGCCGAAGATTCGCAGGATTATGCGGCCTTTTCAGCCGTCCCTCCTCCTCCTCCGCCGCTCTTAGTCGGGGACTGCTTATTGGTTATTCGCAGCTAGCCTACAAATATACCCATAGGTACATGCAGGCCGATCACAATCCGCCACCCGTGACCCCCACAGTAGCCTGAGCTTAGCCCTGTGTGTGTGTGCGTGTGTGCGTGTGTGTGTGCATTAGCGTAAAAGTTCATTCACACACTACGAAATGAATTAAGCTTATTCCATTTAAGTAAATATGTACATACGAGCATTTGCGTGTATATGCACGACGAATGTATTTATGTATATAAAATTTTGCTGTCTATTTGTGCGAGAGTTTGTAAGTTTGTGCAATTATGTGTTTGATTTTATTTTATCACAGTGCCAGCCTGTGAGTTTGTTGTGTTACTATCGCATGCATTTGATTCATATTCTTTTCCTTTCTTTTCTGCCTCTGAAAAGCAACAAAAGGTCATTAACATAAAACAGAAAAAAAAAAATCTGAAAAATAAGTTGGCGTTGGTGTATATTATTAATTAATCTCGCTCATGTCATATATTTTATGCACAGTCTAAGTTAGTTTTATTCATTTCTAGGTAATACCAACTATTTTTAAAGCCGCAAACTTTAAGACATAATATCCTCACATACAATTGATCCACCATACGTAGAGGCAAAAAAAAAAAAAAGACCACTAAGACCACAACTCTATTTTCATATTTGGTCGAATTCGGATAACCACCACTTAAGGTAAATATGTGAAAAAAGCGGGTTGTGTTTTCTTAATTACATTTTAGATTAACATATACTACATATATATATATATATATAGTAAGTAATTAATGAAAAGATATACACATATTTTTTTTTATAAAAATTAGTTCAATTTCTTCAGTGGTTTTCAAACTTGGTTCCTAACAGTTGTACAAGTTGTAACAAATACGGGTTTGAAAGCAGATGAAGCATCAAGGCAATGCGTGCGTAGTATAAAGATTTCACGTATATGCCGTTTTATTGAGCTGTCAACAATTGTCAAACGGCGGGTGTAAGTGATGAATTGAAAAAGTATTCATGTGGCATTATTTTGCAATATCGAAATTTTTACCAAATAAAAGCATTCGCGTACAGTATTAGTTTTTTGTTCTCATTTGAAGAAAACTTCTCCTGAATCATACTGATTCCGCGTCGAAAGACTTATGGCGAACATGCTTCTTCGCAAGACAGAAGCAGCTGATTCGGTTTCGGTTTCGACCTTTTAAAAAAAGTGGTCACCTCGATCGATTATGTCGTATCGCTAAGGAACATAGAAAATTTGCTGAAATTACACGAACATGCTCCTTCGCAAGATAGAAGCAGCAGTTTCGGTTTCGGTTTCGACCTTTTAAAAAAAGTGGTCACCTCGATCGATTATGTCGTGTCGATAAGGAACATAGAAAATTGCTGAAATTACACGAACATGCTCCTTCGCAAGATAGAAGCAGCAGTTTCGGTTTCGGTTTCGACGTTTTAAAAAAAGTGGTCACCTCGATGATTATGTCGTGTCGCTAAGGAACATAGAAAATTTGCTGAAATTACACGAACATGCTCCTTCGCAAGATAGAAGCAGCTGTTTCGGTTTCGGTTTCGACCCTTTTAAAAAAAGTGGTCACCTCGATGATTATGTCGTGTCGATAAGGAACATAGAAAATTGCTGAAATTACACGAACATGCTCCTTCGCAAGATAGAAGCAGATGTTTCGGTTTTGACCTTTTAAAAAAAGTGGTCACCTCGATCGATTATGTCGTATCGCTAAGGAACATAGAAAATTTGCTGAAATTACACGATGCAACAGATGTAGCATTGCGCGCCTTCTTGGATGGAGATGATGTTGCATAAATACAAGAACAATTTGCAGAACACTTAACCCGAACACTAAAAAAAAAAAAAAACAAAAGAAGCCACGCAAAGGCATACTTTCCACAACACATACAGCAAAATTTTCATCATGATACGTTCAATAACACTTAGCTAGTAAGAGGGAGCCCCCAAGCAGGTTACTTTCCAAACTTGGCTCCTTACTACTACTACCACTACTGTTTGCAACAGCTCCTTAATTAATTAACGAAGATGCGAAATATGGCACGGCGAATGATTCGCGACAAAACGGGAAGATTTTTTATTGACCTGGTATCCACAAATTGTGTCCAAAAGATGAAAATAATGTCTAACTAGTGAAGCAGCGGACATTGAAAGTGGTTTACTTTTTATTATGCTCTGAATTTAGCGTTCCCCTTTTTCCTTTTTTTTTTTTCTCCAGAAAAACAATCCGTATTTCATACTTATATACAGTTGGGTATTACAGTTTTTATAATTTTGCAAATAGCATCTACAGACAACACAAACATATACATAGAGGCTTGTTATTGATATGGCTCAGATTCTTTTGATCAAAAACATATATATATATATATAATTGATGAGATCACCAAATGTGAAAAATGTTACACATGGAAAAATTAATAAACTCCCGAAATGATAATGAGCATAATTATAATATATTAGTTTGGGGAAAAAGAAATCCATTATTTTTATATGAACTTCAGGACTTT
>KK351054.1:445630-458106 GCA_000671755.1 Glossina brevipalpis | reverse complement strand
AGCCGCCTGGCTTGCATTTTCGCCTTTGTCAAAGAAAAACTGTAAAATGTACCGAATTTTCACTTTGTTCATTTTTTTGTTCCATTTTTAACACGCTATAACTTACAACTGAAACAACACAAGAATTTTTTTTTACTGCGAAATGTCACCTTTCCAACGAGCATAAATCTGAAATTGTTTGATCGATACTTTACGAGAAATCTAACAGTGTAGCCATCTACCGAAAAAATAATGGATTTCTTTTTCCCCAAACTAATATTATGAAATATAAACTAGAGACGACATCCTGAAGTAAATATTTCAATCATGTAGTGTATATAAATCCGTAGTGTTTGAATGTCAACTATTTCGTCATTCAGTCGATTGAGGCAGAAGTAACGTAGCTTTCGTCTTCAAAGATAATTTAAGTCTTAAGATGTCACGATTAGAGCAAACACCGTCTGGTAAAATAATCTTCACTCTATACATTATTATAGAGCGTTTTTTAGAGCGCTTTTTTTTTGTAACTCGGAAAAATAGTTAATATCTTTGAGACTAGATTGTTTCAATCGATTAAAAAAATTTTGTGATGCAGTTTGTTGGCACAAGCCAAGCCCCGTTGGGCCTAGAAGCGAATTTATTTTATATATTTATTGCTGAAGAGCTTTCCATTGAAGCTTTTAGAAAACGCTTTGCGACAATGTTTACCATCTAAGGCCGCGTTGTTGACTAAGGAAAAAAAACACTTCACTTAACTCCGTTTCCGTCGGAATTTTCATTTCATTAGTCTCTTGGAATAAATGTCGCGTAGCGTTTATTAAAAAGTTTTTCTTTAACTGTTTTATTTTTTACTCAAAATTTTCCATTGCAATTTCCCTAAAAGCAAATCATAGGTTTCTTGATATAAAAAATTTCTTCAATTACCGATTGCATCACCTATTCATTCCTTTCTCTTCTTCAAGTTAGCTTTCATATCTCACTACGATTCTGTATAGAGAGAACATTACTTGCGGCAACTTTCCGCTGAATAGCAAAAAAAAAAACTTTTTTTCTTCAACACGCCTTGATTCGTGAGAGCATTATTTATATTGGATAAGATCTTGAGCAATTGTTCTGAGCTGTTGTTTTGTTTTTTCTTTCTTCTTACCCGTGCTCGATTACCAATTTTAGAAGCAGCTTTTGGGAGGAACTTTCACAGATATTTGATAGAATCCAAGCGGATTGTTTTTTACAGGTCTCAGTTGGCGGGATTGATGTATTGGTTTACAAGGCAGCTGGACGGATTGTTTTATGCTCTCCAGCGTCTTGTCTTCTACTGAATATTTCCATAAATTTAAAAATTTCGTTTTTAATTAAATTGAGTTCTTTAGAAAATAAGCTGAGCTAATATAATACTTTTATACGATTTAGTTCCGTATCAATAATAGGACAAGAAGCCATATCATCCATTCAAATTAACTTAATTAACTGATAAAACTGGCAAGTACATGTTTGTATATAGATTTCACTGATACAGGCGGACAAATAGATACTCCACCAGAGTACGTTAAGCGACAGTAAGCATTACAAGATCAGTTAACAGTCACAGTTTTGGGGCGGGCTCTATATAATATTTCCATGTTTCTTTCCCTACGATCACAACGGTTCATCGCACGGAATGTCCGCAATGTCCATAAGTATGATTGAAAAGAAGTGAAACGAGTGAGAAAGTATTCATTACTAGGTATATCCATTGAATACGTTCGACATATGATATTAATAAGGCGGCGTAATATAAGTTAGGAATAGCTTAGGAACCATTGAAGTTGTGTTGGAAAAAACTTAGATGGAATCAATTTTATTATAACAAGCTTTTCCATTCCAAAAAAAAAAAAAAAACAAACATTTCAAGATATCTTGGTGATATTTGTGTATTCAAAGGAGGAACGCTATATATATTGTGACTACTCCTCCTTACATATACCACCTGATTCATGAAAAAGTCGTTATAAGCAAAAAAATTTCTCATTTTTTATAATTTTTTTTAAAAAAAAATCTATGTATAATATCATTTTGGCATTTTCGAAAATTTTACTGGAATGTGGAAACATTTTTTTAGGCATTCCTCCCATATAATAAAATCTTTTACTAAATCTAGTCATTTACATAACAACAAAGTTTAACGATTTTGACATATTAGTTTGGGGAAAAAGAAATCCATCCAATCTTATATGAACTTCAGGACTTTATTTAACATTTCGAATTGGAAAATAATGGATTTCTTTTTCCCCAAACTAATATAATTTTTTTACTGCAGTAAGCTTGTAAGATGCGAAGGTATACTTTTCCAGCTCTCTTTCTCCTAATAATTTTTTTTTTTTTTTAAGAAAAGTAAGCCTTTTTATGACCAAGAGATAACACATAATTTTTTGTGTGTAGTTTACACACCACGAAGACAGTTCAAAGTTTGTTTTAAGCGAAGTGAAGGTCGATCTAAGCTTGTTTTGATTTAAGGGCATTTCGCAGTAGGGCATCGGTAACAATCAGAAAAGAAGAAGAAGAAGAAGTAAAAACAAATGTACTCTCACATACTGGGGTAACTTGAGAGGCGAGAACGTTCTTATTTTTCTTCATGTATTTATATATTATACATACGAATATTTGTTTCAACGTTAAATATGGATTTTTTTTTTTTAGTTTAGCTTACGTGTATCCATACTACTAAGCACATATATTATTCGTTCACCATATGTCAATTAACTACTATTATTATTATTATTTGTTTGTTGGTTATGTCGTTCGTTACGAATTACTTTGTCCAACATTTTCTTAGAGATGTTTTAATTTCATCGTTTCATTTGTAACATGTAAATAAAAATATGTTTGAGATTTTGTGTTGTTTTCCTCTCTGATTATACACATTTTTCTATTGAAAGTCATAAAAAGTACAAAAAAGATTGGGATTTAGGATATAAAGTTCAAAGTTCAAATATGGGAAGAATTCAACTATAAAATGTACTTTAAGCAAAAAAAAAAAAAAAAAAAAAAAAAAAAAAAAAATGAAATTTGTAAATACTTTTGTCAATAAAACTCGTAAATTATACTGGCTTTATAGAGACAANGGAATCTACGAAATCAAAATTACACATAATTGGCTGTTAATGTCACGTTTCCAACGAGCATAAATCTGAAATTGTTTGATCGATACTTTACGAGAAATCTACCAGTGTAGCCATCTATCGAAAAAATAATGGATTTTTTTTCCCCCAAACTAATATATTAAAAACTTTATGGTTTTATGGTAAATGTAAATAAGCTTTAGGTGGCACAAGATGAATCTTGAATGCAATTTGTAACAATATGTTATCTATTCATCGTCATGTAACGCGGAATACATCCCCACAGATAACACGGTGTGCCCACGTTGAAAATTATTGGGAATTATATGTTAATGACAAAGGTGTAAAGTTATATTTAAATATAACTAGCAAAGTCACAAACCAAAACTGTTAACAGAGGTCTGTTAAGCGATTAATAGAATCCTGTTAATCAAAGTCTTGGAAGGATTTATATCCAATATAGTTAAAATAGCATTATTTTCGAACTTTTTTTGAATTAATATGATAAACAAAAAAAAAACATCAATTTTTGTTAATTGAATAAAAGTTGAAAATAAAAAAGTTTTTCTGATATGTCAAATATGAGATTCAAAAAGTTGAAGTTTAAAATTGTCCATTGTTTGCCAAACCAAGTGATGTGCAAAAACAAAATTTATTTTGCGTTGATTCCTTAATGAATACCCTTTCCAACGAGGTATAGTTGATATCAAGTTGCTTTCGGAAAAATTTTTTTACGGGTTAAACTTTAAATATAACTTCAAACGCTTGATAAATTTCGCGAATATTTTTTACGAAATCACTTTGCAATCAAATTCATGATCTTCAAAGTCATTATCGATTAAATCAGTCAGTCATTCAACCACCACCACTGTACCATAAATTCAAAACTAATTCTTTATTTAAACTTTTCTTGCCCTTTCTTTCTATTGCGGTGCTAATGAAGTGCTTTGGATTAACATTTTCATGGATTGCGTACAGGAAATGACAAAACTAAGTTACCTTCCAGAACTTAAAAAAAAAAAAAAAAAATTCGCTAAAGCATAAATCCAATGAATAATAAAGAATATAATCGAATATATACTTAGCTACATAAGCTTGTCCATACACAAATATGACAAAAAANAAAAAAAAAAAAAAAAAGTTTTCAACTACAACAAGGATATCATCATTAGCAAATGCATCATGATATTGAAGCTGTTATTGTGCCAAGAAAGTTATTGCAGTCGCTGATATAATTGTAATTGTTGGTGTTGGTGCAATATATAGCTTTTGTAGTAGTACTCGCACACTACTACTCCCTCTCTCTCTCTCTCTCTCTCTCTTTACCTCTTCCTATAATGAGTTGCACTTACATGTGTGTGCGTATATATATACATATACATGTATGTATGTATGTATGTATGTATGTACGTATACCGACATGTGCGTCTGTCCGTTCTTCACACGTATAAATAAGCGCATTCGTGAGTAAATTGTAATGTATTTCGTGCACGTGTGTGTGTATGTTCGTCTGTGCAACTGCATTTTGTTGTTGTTGTTGTTGTTGTTGTTGTTGTTGTTGTTGTTGTGTATTGTGGAAAAACCAATTGAATTTTTTATTTATTCTCTGCTGCTTTCTTTTGCGAGACTGTGCGTTCATTAAACTCTGTGACTTTGTAGGTATTTTAACAACAAGATGATAAAATAGGCAGGAGTAGTATGCATACAAATATATATATATATATATATATTATATGCGCGCGGTATATGTATGCGCTTCTTTTTAAATTTTCTGATTTCATACGTATTTTTAAAGCAGACGAGCTTATCATCTTGTAAATGTAAAGTGGAAAAAAACCAAAAACAAAAGCGAATAAAACAGAAAAAGTTGCCATATTTCCTCACTTTCAAAGCAATTCTTTGTCTAATTATTGTTATTATTATTATTGCTGCAAATCTGTACACGTAAATGGAAATATATGTAAACTTGATCATCATATCATCATCATCATCCGTTCTCTCTCTTTATTATAAAAAATTGCTGTGAAAAACGAAGAAACTTTTTATATGAATTTTTTTTTATACCCACCACCACCACCGATGGTGAAGTATATTTCTCATTTTCTCATTTGGCTTAAAACCAAAACCAAAAGGCAACTTCGAAGACCCCACAAAGTATATATATATATACATTCTTGATCAGCATCAAATTTAGGATCGATTTAAGCATGTCCGTCTGTCTGTCTATGTAATGTCTGTGGTAAACATTCTCCGGTCTGTAAAAAAGGAAGGTATCGTCTTCAGAAACATTGGCAGAAACATTGGAAATTCTTTCATCTGGATATAAGTTTTACATTTGTTTTATTTTCGCAAGGACATGCAGACAAAGACTATTGAGATAGGTCGAAGTGAAGTAGATTTAAGAGAATTTTAAATTATGACTTTTTAATAAAACTTATAGCTTGGAATTAGGACTAAGAGAATTAATTATTCATGACATAAATATGTATATATCGTGTAAAAAGCAAAGTTATCGAAAAAGAAACATTTAATCTCTTTAAACCAATAAAATTTATGTATAGAATAATATTTATATTATATGTTTAAATAAAGACTATTAAGAATGGTAACGAATACTATCAGAAATATTTGATATTTTTGTGCATTTCTAGCTGCGCATTTTTGTTACTGCATTACTGTGATATATATTAGTTTGTGGAAAAAGAAATCCATTATTTTTATATGAACTTCAGGACTTTATTTAACATGCTTCGGATTGTCCGATTTGGGTCAAAGATGCACCGTTTTGTTGTATGATTTGTTGCCATTTTAAAGGTAACTTCAAAATGCCTCTCTCATAGAAGTCAGTCCTGGTCTCTATTTGCAAAAAAACTNTTGGTTTTTTTTTTTTTTTTTAGTTAAGTGATATAAAAATAAAAAGGATCAGTTGTGTTTTTAAGTTTATCTACTATATATATATATATATATATATATATACTCACACATATATATACCATATGTGTAAACTTTAAACACATGTAAACTTAACTCTCATTTATATAGGTGGTATCAAAACATTGGTGTACATATAGAGGAGCGAGCACATATGAATATGCACGCATAACTTGCCAGTTGGGTGCTGCTGGTTCGATTTTGTTGTGCTATTATATGTATCAACTAACTAACTAATACTTACATGCATGCATATATATATATATATATATATATATATATAAGTGGTTCAGCTTTTAATTTTTGATCTATGTGATCAATAAGGGCAAAGAGAAAACGCAAATTTTTTTTTTACATGTAATCTCCACGACCAATTGATAGGGTAGGGAGGGAGGGAGGGTGGTAGCAAGGGATGCTACTAAATTTGTTTTCCAATCCTGCGAAACAAATGAAAAAATATTGTGTATAAAGCAAGTATATATATATATTACCCTTGAGACTCTGAATTTAATGCAGACTGATAATAATTTTCTATCTGAAATTGTAGAAATTGAGCTAAAAAGTTGAGTTGTTGAGTAGTGTTAACTTAACAAAATTTAAGTTGAAATATGGACACTGAATAGACAGACTTAAACTTTCTCAAAAAATGTGAAATTTGCTTTTTGCAAAGAAAAACAAAACTGTAACAATATATCGAATCTTAATTTCTCTATACAAATTTTACTAAAGAGACTTCGAATAGCGATAACCAACGATATTCTTATATATTTATCTTAAGTCATGTGAAGCGTTCCAGATTCGCCTGAAGCTATCGCTTACATACTTATAATTCAAATTATAATTTTTTTGTAAAACTTTTTTGCTCTCTTTTGCATACGCAATGCACTAAACTGCTGCTGTATGGCTGCGACACAGTAGCTTTTCTGTTGTGTAAGGTTCTAACCTAAAGCTGCTGTGCCAGTTTTAATGATGACTGCACACAATTTTGTTCACGTATGGTTTCATGGTGTTATAGTAAGCAGCACCATGGTTTAGTTTTCAGTCATTGTCCTCACAAATACTTTTTTTTTTTTTTTTTTCTTTTTTCAAAAGCATTTGTGCATACGTCTGTGGCTCTCTGTGTGAGCGCGTAGGTTTAAACTGCATGTATACCTCTCTCTCTCTCTCTCTCTCTCTCTCTCTCTCTCTTCTACGCCTTTATATGAATGAAAGACTTGAATATTTGGCTACATTTGTTTATGTTTGAATTCAAAGTCTGTGTAAACACGTTATCATAGAACAATTTTTTTTTTTTTTATGTAGGAAAAAACGTGAATGCCTAAGTAAGTGTATATGTGTTTTCAAATGGAACTGAAAGCTAAGAACAAGATAACGGTTACCTTATGAAGTTTAAGTCGTATCTTTTGTTACCTATTATATTATATAAATTATTATTTATACAAAAGGGTTAAACAACTTTACGGATACTAACTGAAAACAATTAAATTTTGAAAGATTGAACTAGTTTTGCTTGAGCGCGTCCAGCCAACCACCATCTATGCATACTACGTTCAGAGGTATTATAACATATTAATATGTTTTATGTTATTAGAAAATACCATAAGGGTATTTAATCTGGACATTACCATATCACCATAAAGAGGAAAAAGGTGCATACAAAGCTGTTATTGCATTTTGATTTTGGTTATCTGAGCGAATTGAAAAAAAAAAATTGTACATTCAATCTCGATCCAATTTTCATATAACGAGTTTAATCATAGACCAGACATCTTGGCTGATACTTAGAATTATCTTAATTTTTTAAAAATTTTTAATGGAATTCTATAGAATTTCTTTCAAATAATATATATATATATATTAGTTTGGGGAAAAAGAAATCCATCCAATCTTATATGAACTTCAGGACTTTATTTAACATTTCGAATTGGAAAATAATGGATTTCTTTTTCNATATATGTACATATATTTATATACATATATTTATATACATATATACATATGTATATGTATATACATATATACATATGTACATGTATATATCTATTATTTCACTGTATTGACAACATTCCCCGCAATACATGAGGCATAGTGTAAATATGTTAGTATAGATGTTCTAATGCTATCTCATGCTAAAGCAGCCAAATGAATGCCTGCAAATGCGACTAATACATCCAAGCATGCAGAAAAGCATACAGTTGTGTTACATATAAACAAACAAGCAAATAAACAAACAAGCGATGAACGTGTAAACGTGATGGAACTACTAGAAATAGTGTCTAGCTCTTATACTAATACTTTAACAAGAAGAACTACTATATATGAACAACAACAACTACAATTGCATAGATGGATGTATGAGAATACGTCATATAAACTTTTGCAATGACAATTCGCATTTTTCTGCATATAGCGTGTGTATGTGTGTATGCAAGTGTGTGTGTGTGTGAACGTAAATATGAATGCAAACTTAATATTTTAGACTCGTTATATATAGGTGTGTTCATGTTTTCAAACACACACACACACACACACACACACATATATATATACATATACACAAGAGAGATATTTTTATAACTACTATGGTTGCATTTTACTTGAGGCACATCATACGCTGCCATCCCGTGCAAGCACGAATACATTGTAGCCGCTAACTAGCTACACGTTATAGCATAGCAGCCAGTGTTGTCATTACTGCAAGTACTTTTTGAATGTTTTTTTTTTTTTTTCGTATTATTTGTTAGGGACGGACAATAAAGAGAACGATAATAATAATAATAATGATGATGATGATGATGATGATGATGATGATGATGATGATGATGATGATGATGATGATGATGATGATGATGGCCATGATGAAGACAACTGTGAACTTTGGTTAGCGTTCACTTGGACAAATTTTTTAGCGTCAACAATCCGAATATTTACAACATCATGATATATTTTCTTCTTCTTCTTTCGTGATCTACATTAAATTCAAAATTAAACATCATTATGCCAAGTTCTTTTTAAAAGATGTAATTACATAGATTTACTTATGTTTATCAATATATATATATATATATATATATACATGCGTTTTGGCTGCTTCAAGTAAATATAACAAAAGAAAGGAAAAAAACCCACTAGTTTGCTGGTTTAAAGCAAGAAGACTTCAATTATAATTATTTGGGATTTTTATAACTATCTGTGTTTCATTGTAGAGACAAGTACATACATAAGTATATGATATTTGTTTTCATTATTTTATGTGATAGCCTATATTAATATTTCATATCTAAAGACAGTACTTTATATAAAACATCACATCATAAATTTTTTAAATTTTTTAAATTTTTTAAATTTTTTTTTAAATTTATCGCAAAGCTTTTGGGCTAGTTTTTGAAAAAAAAAAATTTGAAATTAAAATTCGTTCTAGGATATATAAATACTAGATTGTAAATTAAGTGCTTTTTTTTTTTTTTTTTTTTTTTTTTTTTTTTTTTTCTTAAATTACGCTCTAGTTGACTAGCATTCATAGACAGACTTTTAGGTGAGTTTTGAACATTTAATACTACACTAGATGCCCTAAGCTAAGTTTCAAGATCAAAAAAAAAAAAAAAAAAAGCGACACATTTCAAATCTTCCCAAAGTTTCGGGTTCATTAATCGATTTATCTTTCAATCTTAAGGTGATGAGAATGAGAAAGACACAAAATTGAGACGTAAAGTTTTAAGATTAAAATCACGGTTCTGCTAGAAAGGTAGAGAAACAAAAATAGCTAAATAGCTGATACTGTTCTTCATATTAACCAAGAAGAACATAACAAATTCATTAAATGAGCCTTGAGCCTTGAGCCTTAAGCCTTCACACAGCTTGAAAATTTTGATTACCTCGTTCATCTTTCCATTACCTTCAATCCATCATGTTCAATACTTATATCCATACTTATAGTAGTTATATAACTAAAACTATTTCTCTTATTAAAGCTAATATATCGCATTTTTTTTTTTTTTTTTTTTTTTTTTTTGCGTTACGATATAAATACGACATCAGTTAACTATAAGTATATCTTATAAAAGCGGTTGTTACGATATTAAAACGATACTATCTAAGATTTATTATGAGAGGTAATCTTTAGATTTTTGGTCGTTTTTTTTTTTTTTTTTTTTTTCTTTCTAGTCTTGTTTCTCGAATTTTAATTTAGTAAACTTGTGTTGTTACCATTCTGTATATTGTGTAAACTGTACATTGTGTAAAACGAGAGGTTGTTACTACTCTCTTGCACTAGATTTTACTTTGACTTGCGCGTTCGTACGTTGTGTACGTATATAGAAAATTCATGTACGGCTTTTTTAAAGAAGTTTTCTGGAAAAAACAAAAAANAGGTCTTGGAAGAATTAATATTAATATTAGTTTGGGGAAAAAGAAATCCATCCAATCTTATATGAACTTCAGGACTTTATTTAACATTTCGAATTCGAAAATAATGGATTTCTTTTTCCCCAAACTAATATTTAAATACAAAGCCATATTCATTAAATATAACAGCCACCTTACGAACATTACTCTGGTACGAGTAAGAATGTATTATTATGGTAAGTGGAGAAATATTCGAAGAGTTTTAAATGTAATTATGGAATAATACGGGTTTCATGTATACCTCAGTGATTCCTTTCCAACGTTTATTTTACTAAAACAAAACATTGCTCGCTCTGCTATGGCTATAAATATTTTCCCAACAGTCAGGCAATATCGTAGTTTGTCTGTATCCTTAATGCTGCTAAACAAACGAGTGATGAATGCTTAAATTAATTGAATTTGTATAAAAATTTTCCCTTTTATGTTATCAATCAAAACGGTAAATAAGGCATTTCCTGGCTGCCTCTAAAGAAAACTTAGTTAAATTATTTTTATTCTTTTTTTTTTTTTTTTTTATTCTATTCGCTTTGGATAAACTTTTATAAAATATTTTTCCATTCTTCGCTTTTTTTGTTTGTCTCTTTTTTTTTTTATTTATTATACTACCACACTCCATTACATACAAAAAAAAACCGTTTCAAGAGAATTGAAGAAATTGTAATAATGCACACATCTGCATATAAACCTACTTACAACCTTTTTGTCCTAAAGAATAATATGTTTAATATAAAACGTATGGTTAAACAAATAAAAAAATCGATGTACTTTACACGACACGAATTTTTTGTACACATAGGTCGAGTCAATATAATATCCTTGGAAGTGAAATTAAATTTTTAAGGTCATAAATTCAAATTTAAGGAGATCGAATGAATTAGTAGAGAGAGAGAGAGAGAGAGAAAGAAAAGAGAGTGAGTCTTAAACACTCTAGCCATTTTTTATTACAAAATGATCGAAACACTTGGTGAGAGTGTTGCTAAGAATAAAGGGGGGCATCATTTCAGCATCGTGGTCTCAAGACTTGGATATTTCAAGAAGCTCTCTCTCTGCAAAGTGTTTGAAGAATGTTGCACCTTCATGTTCATAAAGTACACTTTATCCGATATGAGTTATATATATACAAGTTATAATTTATAAGAATTATTTTTTCTTTTATTAAAATATCTTATTTTTATTAACAATTATTTTTATCCAATAGTTACACGTTCCGCTTAGGATTAAGCCAAAATTTTAAATCAATCTTATTATAAAAATTATCAACTATTTATAGTCAGCACTTTCAGCATTTCTCAATTTCCTAAGATTTAAAAAGAAATTTAGAAAGAGCTGACTTGGTCAATTTATTATGACCACCAACATTCTTCTAGGGGAACAACTCAGTTTTCAATATGATCAACAGATTTATTAGAGTGGTTCGTGAGTTTTTATTCTTTGTTAGAATGATCCTTAAATTTTCCACCTCTAGAATCGTTTATCCTCAATCGATTAAAAATACGGAATATCATTAAACTTCAGTGATTTTTTTTTGGAGCCTTTTGTTCTTTGGTCCTTAACCTTATGTCCTTAGATAGGACTTGTTCTGTTATCTCGGACTATTGGCTGTTGTTTTAATATAATTACGTTTTCCTTTCCCTATTAAAATTATAATTATTACTATGACCATTATAAATAAAGAATCCCCAATTTAATATTATTGATATGGAGTTCGTCTAACATTTGTAAAGAAAGAAGTCGTTTCCGCTCCTTTTCTACAGGTGTTACAGGTGTTCAAGTACAAATGGTAATGCTCTGTAGTTGGATATTTCTTTGGATACATAAGTTTTTCTGAAGGGTGTGAAGTTATATTTAAATATAACTAGCAAAGACACAAACCAAAACTGTTAAGCGATTAACAGAATCCCGTTAATCAAAGTCTTGGAAGGATTTATATCAAATATAGTTAAAAAGGCAATATTTTGGAACTTTTTTGAATGAATATGATAAATAAAACATTAATTTTTGTTAATTGGGTAAAATTTGATAGAAAAAAGTTTTTCTCTGCTATATCATATATGACATTCAAAA
>KK351054.1:380687-392953 GCA_000671755.1 Glossina brevipalpis | reverse complement strand
GCAAATAGAGACCAGGACTGACTTCTATGAGAGAGGCATTTTGAAGTTACCTTTAAAATGGCAACAAATCATACAACAAAACGGTGCATATTTGACCCAACTTGGACAATCCGAAGCATGTTAAATAAAGTCCTGAAGTTCATATAAAAATAATGGATATCTTTCTCCCCAAACTAATATATACCATCGACAAATTTCAAATGTCGTTACCTTTTATGACTGTTGCAAGTCATAGTTATTTTTTTTGGAAGTAATTCCTATCTTTTAACTATTATGGGGGTGCATTATTAATATATCAAATCTATCATTCGAAAAGAAATCTATCATTCTAAGGAAATTTTTTGTTGTGTATTATGTTTCACTGCTTCTGTCGTCAATATTGGTAGTACCGAATTGCAACAAAAGAAAAATGTGGTCATAGGCAAATAGGCGAATTCCATACCAAAAAAAAAAAAAGCAAACACATTCCAAGGATGTCTGCGATGCCCTTTTGCTCTCTTAGTGGTGAGTATGACATGAATATATAAAAAGGTAAACAACTCCTAAGCAAGTATGAAGGTATTGATTGTGTGATATTTTAATCAACTTAACATTTTTCATGTGTATATAAATTTTCACGTTCAGACACGCATTCATGTCCAATTAGAATTTAGAAGTGAAAAAAGGCGGCTACCTTACTTAATAACAGCGTGTAACTTCCCGATTAGATAGATTCCTGATACAAAAATTTTGTTTTTTCACACACATTACCATGCAGATGAAGGACAGACACAACAAGTTTCACTCAAAAAACGATTGATATCTTTTTTTTTTTTGCTAGTAATTTTAATTAATTAAATTTTTTTCATATTAAATGTCGTCTTTTTTGTTAATGGTTTATATAATAAACTAGGAAAATAAATTAGGAAAAGTCTATTATTATACGTACATTATATTAGGCATTGGGGGGGGTGGGTAAATTAACGTTTTGGTTATACGCTCGGAAATTTGCGATTATCGTCACCGTATGTTTGCATTCAAATGAGATCGGTAGAAGACATGCGCAACGACCAAAAAAAAACCGCTTTTTTTATCGCATGTCAGAAATACTGTTTAACCTTACGATATCCACAATAAATTCCCTCCTTAACCTTATTAAAAAAAAAAAGAATTTTTGGAAATTTTTGCAATATTAAAAAAAAAGAAAAAAAAAAAAAAAAACCTCAACTCAATTCCACAAAATCAAAATCCATGAAATAGAATGAAAAAAAAAAAAAAAAATTTAATCAAACCTTATCTCTCAACGTCTCAACCATACAAACAATATCCTATTCTCCTATTCTCTTTCTCTCTCTCTCTTTATCCCTTTTTACAGCGTCGAACTACAGAAGGCAAATCTACAAGAGGCAAATAATGCAGCTAATGGTACTGCAGCGGCTGGAGGACAATCTAGCAACAACAGCAACACTAATAATACAACAAATACAACTAATTCAAATTCAACCACATCTACAACAACAACACTTAATAATAATAATAATAATAATAACAATAGCAACAATAATAGTAATAATAACAATAACAATAACAATAACAACAACAACAGCAACACAAGCACAGCAACAGCAACAAATAATACGAGCGTTTTGAATACAACAAATACAACACCAGCTTTAGCCAATCCTTTGGCAGCTGCGGCTAGTTCATTAGCTTCAGCTATACCGCTGGCACAACTTTTAACCAAACCGGGAGCATTAAATGCTTTAACCAGCCTAACAGCGTTAGGCAGTCTGTCTGATTTATTAGGGGGCTTGGCTACGCTAAGCGGTCCGCCAATTCAGACAACCGGCGTACATCGTACAAAAAGTTTCGCTTCATCACGTTTCCGTAATCATAATTCGGACGGCAATACCGAAACCGAAAAGACTCGTAACAAATTTAATCCATATTAATTGCACTTAACATTACAATTTTTCAAAAAATAGTAAAAAAAAAAAAAAAAAAAAAAAAACTATTTTCAGATGATGATGATGGTAATGAGGCAAAATTTGTTGTTTTATGCGTCTATCTATCTATCTGCTAGTAGGCAAGTGACTGATTGCGCATGCGTTGATGCATGTAGCAAAGTCGACACTACAGCAAAACAATTCGGATATTTATCAGACCGTTGAAAATTAAGTAATTGGCGATCAACGGGATAAACACGCATGAAAAGCGTTTAAAAGGAAATTTTTTTTTAGAAGAAAATTTTATAGAAAAATTTTTTTGAAGAGACTTTGTTATAAGTTATATAAGTTTATAGCTTTTATTTTTTTTATATAAATATGTCTGTCTGTTTTTTTTTTTTTTTTTTTTTTACCCTATCCTCCTATATCCTTGTTTATTATTTAAAATCACTTTTTCGTTCTGCTTTTCGTGAAGCTTTAAATTTAAAAACAAAGTAAATCGCTCTTTTTTTTTTTTCTAATGATATGATTTTCCCGTTTCTATATATATATATATATATATATATATATATATATATATATATGGCTGGCGTGCCTCTTTTTTTTTTTTTTTTTTTTTCTTTTTTTTTTTTATTAGTTATTGACATTGTCGTTCGTTACCTTCGTAATAAATGAGATCCAAAAAAAAAAAAATCCGGTATTCCAAAAAAAAAATGACTTGGATATATGAAAAATGACTACAGGAGGACATAGATTTGTTGTTTATTCTTTCTTGTAACGTGACGTTATCAAAATTTATAGATTATTCTATATATATATATATATGATCTGATATAGAACGTTTCCAAGGTTTATCTAATATTATTTGTTTATATTATTTCCGATTTCCGATCTAAAAACCTTGATTGTTCATTCAAGTTCTATTAACAACATATTCTATCATTATTCTATCATTATTTTCGATACAATGTTTGTTTAGCATTAATTCATCATAAATTAAAAAGGCTATCCAGAATATATATAGAAAAGTCTAACTAACCGCGAAATAGCTTTATTAAACACTTCAGATATATTGTTCAAATATTGTATTTGGAATGACTTTGTAAGACTCCAGCCAGGTATTTGCTTAAAAGTGGGTTTTACTTACTATATATTTATTTTTACATTTTATTACAATATTCGTCAAAAGGTCCCTTTTTAAAACGCAGCAGCTTTTCAAATATTTGGAGAACTATACCACGGCTTGTCCGCTTATTATTATTATTATTAATTTGTTTTTTCGTAAAGCAAACATTAATTCCAGTTATACATGAGTTGCAAAATTAAGACAATCTTTTTTTATATATTAAAATTGCACTATATTTCGGCATTCATACACAAAAACATGTCTTATATTTCATACATACACAAACACATATACATGTATGTGTGTATGATTTCAAAGAAATAATTTAAAAATTTCATTTGTCAATTGATTGATGAATCCCTGATGTGTGAAAGCAATCAATAGAAACTGGAGCAAAAGCAAAGCAAAGCAAATCGCATCGGTGTATGATGTTAATGAATAAATAGTCAGTGAATTTTACAAACTTTCTTCTTAAGCCTCTACATCGTAATTGATGATATTCTGAAAAAAAAAAAAAAAAAAAAAAAAAAAAAAAAAGATTTGATAACGTCCTCGTAACTATATTTAATTTAATTTACTCTAAAGAAAATTTATACCCCAAATATATATATATCAGGCTCTGTTAAGTATAAGATACTTATCAATCAAAAATGTTTGGGTTTGGGTTTACTAAAAAATATATATAAAATGTTTAAAAGAAGACCCTTAATCAAAGTTAATTAAAATTCTATTTATTATATCCAATTTTTTTTGTTAATTTTCGTACAAAATACTTTTTTGACTTTAGTTATTATTTACGTTCAGTTTCGTTTTTAAACGGAGTGCCATTAGCATTATCTTTGCCTTCACTGTTATATTAATGTATTTTTATTTTTATTTTTTTATTTTTATTTTTTTTTTTCTTTGTTTCTCAATGACTTTTCTTTCTTTATTATTAGAAATAAATATGTAATTGGTTTCAGATTTTTGGTAAAGTGCTTAAACGACGAGAGATTAGATTGCACACATGTTATTATATTAGTGTAATCAATCAATCGATACTATATCAAAAAAAAAAAAAATTATTGCACCAAAAAAAAAAAAAAAAAAAATAAAAAAGTTATTTAACATGATCATGACATAAATATTTTATACTCGCTTATAAACAAAATTATATAAATAGCAAATTGCATAATTATATACGAGTCACATCTTCATTACTTCTTCTTTCTTATTATTATGATTATTATTATTATCATTATTATTATTATTATTACTTTTATTCTTATTGTAATTTTTGCTTTTAACAATCGAAATTTCAATAATTCACGTTTAAATTCTACACTTATTAAAAAAACATACAAATATGTATATGTATATATATATATATATATATATATATATATATATATATAATTTAAAACTAATCAATAAAAAGAAAGGAAGAAGTTTATATTATACAATGTTTGGATATAATTCGCTTGTGTATTAACATTTTTACTTTTTAAGTTAAGGATCTTTGAGTTTGAGTTAAGCTTATTCCTTATGTGACCTATCGCCAAAAGTTTAATAATAATAGAATTAATATTTAATTAAAAAAAAAAAAAAAATGAATGACCAACAAACAGGTCAATCGTGATCTGCAAAAAAAAAAAAAAAATGATTTCAGTAGAACAAAACAAAAACAGAATACATTCTACCTGACTTGAATTTGAATTTTTTATATATACCCTTCGCCGTAGGATTGGGATATAAATATTAAAATCCGTAATGAATGAAATTTCGAGACCCTATATAAAGTATGTATTAATTGTTTTTTTTGATTAGCTAGCATCACATTTAGAATCAATTTAAGTATGTCTCTGTCCGGCTAATAATCTGTTTTTGTGAACATTCTTCTTCAGATATCGACCTGAGAAATTTGGGAAAATTCTGTTTCTTGTTTCTTATTCGTATTAGAGATACAACTACAACTAAACTTTTCATGTATATTTTAAAGGTGTGCAAAAACGTAAAAATGGTCCACTTCAATTCAGTTTTATAAATTATCGAAATTTAATTTTTTGTTTTTTTTTTTTTTTTGTTTTTATCAAAATTTATATAAAAGACTTAAACAAATATGCTTTAGAAAACCGATAATAATAATGTATATGTGTACATAAGTTGTTCTAAATACGGGCTACATTTAGACTTATCTGTTCGTCGTTCGTCTGTTGCCTTTTCACGTCTCCTTATCTATGGTAAAACATGGTCTCATTACAAAAACTAAGATGTCGAGCATTGAGATATGGCAGAAACATTGAAAGCCTTTGTATGGTATTGGTTGGCATTGAAAATGGGTCAAATCGGTCAAACACGGACACGCCTACTATACAATATGGTTACAATTTTGCATTCTAAGCTTTTGTGCTCCTTGCTCCTTGCCTCATAAGCTGCAATAAATACGCATTAAAAATTTCTACATGTATTCTTTGAAAATGAAAAAAAAAAAAAAATACTCAATATTTTAGAGAAACGAATTTTAGTTTTTTCGAGTTTTTGTGTATTTTTAATGAAGTTGGTAGGTATAAAAAAAGTTACGCCCACATCCGAATATAATTTTCTTATTTATTTAAACCTAAAAAACTATGGATTTCGCCTTATTTATATATATATATATATAGATGTTCGGTAATTTATTTTAAATAATCGTACATAAAATAATTAGAATAAAAATTGTCTGTTTATTTTGAAAATAAAAAAAATGTAATTACGAATACTGAATTAAATTTCGGTTTGTCAAATGTTATTTTGTTCTTCTTGTCGAATATTTTAAGTAGATTTCACATCTCTAATAAAAAAAAAAAAAAAAAAAAAAAAAACAAACGATCATAATAAGGCTGAAATTGCTTTGTGTCTCATCTTAAAACACATAATATGCCAATTCAGGATTATTGAATGGTCGGTCGCCTATATCACTTGAACAACTCTGTCTTTGAGTAAATTCATGGCGATTGAGTTTTATGTGAAAAAGAGAATTTTAAACATCTCTTTCATACTAAGCTATTACATACTTGAAATATATACGTATATCTTGACGTCGAATTATCAATCAGTTATCAATTTTTTTTTCTCTGTTTTCGCTTCATGTTTAAAAAAATTATCATAAAAAAAAATGGAGTTAAAAATGCAATATTTCATATCACAAAGCTTTATTTATTTTTGTTTTTTTTTCTTTGTTGTTTTATTTCTGAATTTTAAAAAATTTCTAGAAATATTACTCTAGCTATTCCGTAGTCTTCTCCGCCCACTCGTTATAATCGTAGATTGAACTCTAATTTTTTTTTTTTATGAAAATTTTTGCAACATAAAGAAAGATGCTTCTGGAACCATATAATGTGTATATGTTCTTGATCAATAAGAAATTCGGAATCTACCTAGACGTATTCGTAGGTACGTCTATCGATCTGTTTGGCTGCTTAACTATTTAATTTCTGTGGCGAAAATGAAGGTGTCGTCTTCAAATTTGACAGAAACATTGGAAGTTCTTTCACTGTCACGCGTCCACCTATTACAGTTAGTTTTTTTTCCCCCGTTTTTAAGATAAAGGTGGTGGGTATAAAAGATTCGGCAGAGCCGAATATAATTTTCTTCCTTAATTTTTTTTTTTTTTTTTTTTTTTTTTTTTTTTTTGATATATAAAAATTGCAATTCTTAATTGTTTCACAAATTATTCTTCTTAAAGTATTCAGCAAATAACAAACGGACAATTTGCTGTGTTGTCGCAAAAAAAAAAAAAAACTCAGTCCGAACACGGACGAATTACTTTGTTTGAGCCGTAAGAAAGCGATTGGTTTCGGTTGTATATAATTTCTTCCTCTTTGCTAATGGGACCAGTTTACTTTGTTTATGATTTCTTCTTCTTGTTGTTTAATTCGATTTTTTTTTTACTTTGATTTCTCTTGTATTATTGACTTTTGTAGCAAGATTTTCTGTTAATTTTTTTTTTTTCTCAAATTATTTATTATTATTATTTATATAAGTCAAAAATGACAAATCATCAAAATTATGATATTTTAACTTTCCAATATTGTTCATATTTCGATTAAAAAAACTTCTAAAGCAAACGCTATTATTATTATTTATTTTTTAATTAAAATAACTCGAATGAAAACAAAAAAAATTTCATTATAATTATTCTTTATTTATTTAATCAAAAGCGCAATAAGTCCAAAATAATTCAAATCGAGGAATAACGGTTTCAGATTATGAGATATGTAATATTTAATTTTAATTATATTGGACATAGCTATCTTATCTTATTCAGATCGATTAAATTGCAAATTTTTCATATTCATTCATATTAGAACATTTCATTTCCTTAAGGACAATAAATAAATGAAAAATAAATTAATAATTTGATGATGCATATCTATTAATAAAATCTTCTTTTTATATGGCGATGGGTATAAAAAAAAAAACTTTAAAAAAAACAAAAAAAAGAAAAAACAATTTAAAAAACCGTTTTTTTTGTTAGTAGTAGTTTTAATTTTAGGATATTTATTAGGCTTAAATAAAATATAATATTACTTTTAGTCATGAGTAGAAGAGCAACAACAACAAAAAAAAAGATAAATTAAACTTCTTAAAGAAGCCTAAAATTCCAGTTATTAATATTAAAATAATAAGGACCAATTCGCTCATAAATTCTAGACATTAACTTATACTTATATATTATCAAGAAACAACTAAAAATTAAAAAAAAAAAATAAATAAATAAATTATTTACTCAAAAACAAAATTCAAAATACTTTCCATCGAGTAGTAGAGTACATTTAGTTAACCCATTTTAATTTATTCTATCAGGATCTATTTCGGTTCATTTATAAACAAGCAAACTAATCATTTTTGAGCAAAATTTGCATGAAATTTTTATTATTATGTATCAAAAAAAAAAAAGAACATTATTATGCAATTAAGTAAGAAGGAAAGTATTTCATTCAAAAATTGCAAGACATTTTTTTTTTTTTTTTATAACATAGAGAGCAAAAAAATTATTGTACAATCAATCAAGCCATTATGCGAAATTTGCGTACAGTTTTCCTTATATATATATATTGAACAACAAAAATTACGAAAAAAAAAAAAAAAAAAAAAAATGAAATCCAACCAACTGCCTTTGCACCCAAATAAAAAAATACTCAGCCTCAAGATAGTAGTTGTAATAGTTTTATTCGCATAGCTGAGCACGATATTATCCTAATATCCTTTCCGTAGATTCATAGATCAAATAAAAAAAAAAGATTGTTCTTATGTACGCGTAACTTAAAAAAAAGAAGAAGAATACCTGTTTACCATGGCAAACAAAACAACCAGCAAATATGCTCAAAGTGTAATTCAAGCTAACATTAAAGCCCTTTATTATCCATCATTGCTATTTTAATTTCGCTTTATATCATTTTTTGCTCTACATATATATTTTCTATATATTTAATAATGTTTATCGTAAAAAAAAAAAAAACAATTTTTCTTTAAAATAATTAAAATTGTTTTTTTATTTATTTATTTATTTTTATTTTTTTTTTTTTTTATTTTTTTTTTTTTTTTTTTTTTTTTTTTTTTTTTTTTTTTTTTTTTTTTTTAATTAAAATAAAAATATTCAAAGTTAATCAGAAAATGAAATTGAAAGGATTAAAACAAATATTATGAGTACATATATTTAATCAATTGTATATTTAAGTTGAATTGTTTTTTTTTTCATAACTACTCACATGCACACATATGCGCATATATGTACAGTAGTCTGTCTGTATGTATATATATGAAATACATTATACACACACACACATCAATTATAAACGATTACCGGACTTTTATACAGTGTTTAGTAAAAAAACATTGTTACTTATTAGAAACAAACACACCAATATATTAAAAAAAAAATTAACTAATTTTCATTACATCCATTAAACAAACGCATAAATATATGTTATGTAATTAAGATATTACCATAATGATGGAAATAAAACTTTAAATCATCCATGTTAAGGACTTTTATTTGTAGTGTGTAGTGGACAACTTACAACATATTCTCTTGCAAAACCACATGCTCCGCCTGATTGCCTTCTTTTTGTATGAAATTCTAAAATTAGAATAATATAATAAATATATATATATATATAAATATATATATATATATATAAATATATATATATATATATAAATATATATATATATAAATATATATATATATAAATATAATTAATTATAAATAAATATATATATTATAATTTAATTTTCTAATTATATATATATATATATATATATATAATTAATTATAAATAAATATATATATTATAATTTAATTTTCTAATTATATATATATATATATATTTATTATATTATTCTAATTTTAGAATGATATATATATATATATATATCATTAAGATTTTAGGAAAAACTCATGTCAAAAAAAAAAAAAAAAAAAAAAAAAAAAAAAAGGAAAAGAATTATTATATGACAATTAATAATATCTACCTTGCGTGGAATTTTGGATAGTACTCGTAAGTTATTTTACCATAATGATGAATAAATTAAACTATATATCCTTGCATTATTTTTAGAAAGTCCTATAAAAATCTTAATTAGAAAAACAAAGTTTGACTTTTTTTTTGTCTTCCTTGTGAACGCTTTATATATACATTTTCATGATAACTTTTAGTGTTTATCATTATCAATAAATAAATTAGACTTGAGAAAATTCTGAATAAAGATGTTTAAAAACATCGACTCCTTGTGATATGCGCACATAAACAGAAAATTCTTTCAGATGATATGTTTTCAAGAATTGTCTTACGGGGTAACTATGAATTAATTTAAAATTTTTATCTACCAAACGCGGGCAAAGGTTTCATATTTCCATATTTGATCTCTAACAAATTCTATTAGAAGAGCATTCTTTTTTTAACTTATTATTATGTGGATATAAACATGACATATTTGTGAAATGATTATTGTAAAGCATAAAATTATTCGTCTTAGGCGCACTATAAATAACATATACTTGAACTATGTGGTATGCAATGGAATTAATTTAGTCATGTTAACATATCCGACTGCCAATTAAAATTATACTTATATGCCAGAGAGAGAACGAGCGTTTTCCCGTAAAATTCTTTCTTATCATATCCATCAGATTAATCCATTTTATCCATGTCTTTTACAAATTTTTTTAAACATCAAAAAATTAATCATTTTCTAAATTTTTTCAAAAAAAAAATGACACTTTACATTAAGAAAGCTTTATGCAAATAAGAATATCGGTAAAATTTGACCGAGAATTAATTACTCCACCTTTATTAAAAAAAAAAAAAGGAAAAAAAATATATGCAAGCAAAGGAGAATATAAAAATAGATTTTAAAATATATACACGACATGCGATATATAGAATAGCCAAGGTGTTGTAGGCATGACCATATCGAGTAAGGGAATCGTAGCCGCATGATGAGGAAAATATCGCGTAAGCCAGTTAGTTAGTGTAGGATATTCTAAGATTCAGCCAAAAGCCTAATGCAATCTTTTTCTCGTTAATATTCTTATATTTCTATCATCATTATTCTTTCGATTTTAATCACAGCAACGATACAGGCAGACACACACGGATATGTCTCGATAAAGTGTTGGTGTGCGAAGACAATTTTTTTTTTTCTGTTTATTAATTATTAAAAACACAATCTTGATGGTATTTCGTTTTTGTTTACAGAATATCGATGGAAACTGCCGGTCTGCCAATTCCCGGTTACCATTATATTGCACCAAACACCATCGTCAAAACGCCAATACATTAAACAAACCAAAACAACAAAAAAAAAAAAAAAAAATGTAAGTTACAAAAAGGCTGCAATAACAACAACAACAACAATATAAAGAGTAACGCTTTAAGGATACAAACTGAAGCTAAAATATAAAACAAAACAAAAATATTAACAACAAAAAAAAAAAAAAATAAAAATAAAAAATAAGAAGAAGATAAATAGAAACTAATAAAAAAAAAAAAAAGCTAAACACAAAAGAAATTAAATCGAATATTTAGAGTATTTACAAAAATTAGATTAAACTTATAGAAAAAAGAACCACGGAAACGCTCTTATTCGAATGAATGAAAGAAAAAGAAATTTAAAAAAGTATATATATATATATATATACATAAAAATAAAGTAAAATAAAAATTGAAACAATAAAAACTTGATATTAATGGAAACGTAAAAGCAATATTGAAATAAAAATTAAAACAGAAAATAATACAAAAAACTAAATAAGATATTGACAGATAAAACAAGCAGAAAAAATTATAACAAAATAATGAACATTGAAAAAAAAAAAAAAAAGCAGAATTTAAATTAAAAACAAAAAAAATTTCAAACAAAAGAAACTAATATACAGACATTAATAAGAATTATTTAATATATATTAAAAAATATATATATACATATATATATATATTTTCCAGATTTATACACATACATACGAGCATACTGAATATATGAATTTTTTTTATTTTGTTTTTATTTTTATTTTATATATATATATATATATATATAAAAATAAAAAATTTTTAGTTACATTTGATTAACTTTAATTAAAAAAACGGTCTTTTTTTAAGAACTTACCGGTAAATGGACAATGCACCGTCTTGACCGTGTGATGTTCACTTGTAAAGAAAAAAAAAAAAAAAAAATAAAAATGAAAAAAAATCAGAAATTAAAGACCAAAACAACACGTAAGACAAACAGCAATTTATAATTAAGAATAGTCAATGACAATTAATTAATTAAATGTTTAATCTGAAAAATAAATTAACAAAAAGAAAGAAAAAAGAATACACAATAATAATAAATTTTAATTTCTATATCCTTACAATTCCCCTTCTTCTCTTCTTACCTTTCTTTTTAATTAAAACCTAATTCATATACACACACACACACATAATTATATCTATATATGTTTCATAATGTCGAAGAAATCAGAAAAAAAAAAATCTAAAAACAATTATGATTTTTTTTTATTTTTCAATTGTTAAACAATCGTATGTATAAAAATTGAAAAAAAAAAAAAAAAAAAAAAATTTTTAAAACAAAAGAAAAACAATTTTCTAAATGAGTGAAACACAATCATTGGAAAACAAAAGCAAGTAACAAACAATGCCTTAACTTAAGAATCAACCTGCTTGTTACACATTTATATCTTCTCATCAATG
>KK351054.1:360948-373302 GCA_000671755.1 Glossina brevipalpis | reverse complement strand
TTCTATATATATATATATATATATATATATATATATATATATTCTATATATATATATATATTCTATATTCTATATATTCTATAATATATATATATATATATATATATATATATATATATATATATTCTATATATATATATATATTCTATATTCTATATATATATATATATATACATATATATATATTCTATATATATATATATATATATTCTATATTCTATATATTCTATATTCTATATATATATATATATATATATATATATTCTATATATATATATATATTCTATATTCTATATATTCTATATTCTATATATATATATATATATATAACGGTATATAGTAACGGTATATAGTAATATGCCCTTATGTTCACGTTTGAAAAGTTTAATCAGTCACCTCACAATTGAGTTGAGATAGAGCAGAATTGTTAAAAACATCGTAGTAAGTACTTTCGGAACTATCTACAAAAAAATGTACAAAAGCATGCAGCATGCAGCATGCAGCATTGAAAAAAGTAAATGAATTAATATTTGCTACACGTGACGTCACATATACCTCACTTACCTAGACCTTAAAAGCATACTTTTACTTGTTAAAATACTTAGCATACTTTTCGGTGGTGGATATATAATATAATAAAAATGCAAAAAGAAATTTTTAAAAGTTTTCATGTACTTAAAAAATATAAAAGAAAACAAAAGAAAACAAAAACATATAAAAAGCCAAAGCAAGGAATTGATGCATCATCAACAACAATAACAAACATAATACACATGGTTTTTTTTTTTTTTTTTTTTTTTTTTTTTTTAAATGTTTAAAAAACTTTTTTAATCATATTTGTGTAGTTCAAAATAAAGCACCGACCCACTACTCACTTATACACAGAAGGCAGAAGGCAGAAGTACACACATAAAAGATAAAACCCCTTAGCGAGATTAAGTGTTAGTGTTAGTGTTTCCTTGTTTTTCTAGGAGAAGGGGTTGAAAGGAGCTTGCTTTTCAATATATATATATATATATTATTAATAATGGACCATTGTCCATTGTTAAGGAAGCAAAAAAAAAATTGAGCCAATTTTCAATTTCTAAAAAACTAAAACAAAAATGGTGTGATTTAAAAGATAAATTCTAACAGCTTAATAATAACCTTTAAAATTAAATGTATATATATACAAACACACATGAAACTGAACATCACATATACACACAAAATGATTGAAAACAAAAAATATGAAAATATGAAAATATGAAAATATGAAAATATGAAAAAAAAAAAATGAAAATGAAAATGAAAATTTCGAACATATCTCGAATACGTCTGTAATCCTGCTGGTAGTAAAAGATTAAGCATCAGTATGATTTCGTAGTGACATTAATCTTTATAGTCGATGAACGCAGCAACGTAGAAAAGTTTCTATTATACTGGATATCGGAGGCAATCGATTTTAACATTTGAAGCAGTTGCGTCTGCCCTTCAAGTTTAGAGTAGTAGAGTATAGCGATTTTCGAATTTATTTATTTATTTTTTTTTTTTTTTTTTTTTTTTTTTTTTTTTTTTTTTGCTAAAATTCAAATATTACATCCGGTAAACCTAATTAGTGGTGTTAATTGCTTAAATACTTTTTTTTCTCATATCATTAGTCAAGAATCCGAAAAAAAAAGGAAACCTTTGGATCTTTAGGAATAATTCATGCTATACTAGCAATTGGATTATTAGGATTTATTGTATGAGCTCCTCAATCATATATTTACAGTAGAAATAGATGTTGATACTCGTGTTTATTTTACCTCTGTAACAATAATTATTGCTGTACCAACTGGAATTAAAATTTTTAAATGATTAGCAAACTTTACATGGAAATCAAATTTCTTATTCTCCAGCAATTTTATGAGCTCTAGGATTTATTTTTCTATTTACAGTAGGAGGGGGGTTTAACTGGAGTAGTTTTAGCTAATTCATCTATAGATATTATCCTTCATGATATTTATTATGTTGTAGCTCAATTTCCACTATGTTTTTTCTATAGGAGCTGTATTTGCATATCCTGTATAGCAGGATTTATTCATTGATATCCTTTATTTACTGAATTAACAACAAAATTATTCCTTATTAAAAAGTCAATTTATAATTATATTTATTGAAGTTAATTTAACCTTTTTCCCGCAACACTTTTTAGGATTAGCCGGAATACCTCATCGATATTCAGATTATCCTGATGCTTATGCAACATGAAATATTATCTCAACAATTGGTTCATCTATTTCTTCTACTGGGAATTTTATTTATTTTTTTTTTGATATTATTTGAGAAAGATTAGTTTCATAACGTAAGGTTTTATTTCCTATTCAATTAAATTCTTCCATAAAGTGTTTACATTGATTTAAAGTCAAAACCCTCTTAGTTAGATTCATTTTCCTTATTATATATATAATTTATTTATTTTTATTTTTTATATTTAACAAAAATTGTGTATCGAAAGTCTTTGAAAAAATTAATTTACAAATGTAAAAAGAAGAAGACAAAATGCAGCCTTAAAGAAAAACAAATAAGAAAATTATATTCGTCTTTTATACCTATTCCACCATTCTCTTAAAAAAAAGGAGGAAAACTAAATTGTAACAGTTAGGCGTGGAGCGTGGCAGTGAAAGAATTTTCAATGTTTCTGCCAAAGTTGAAGACGATATCCTCATTTTTCCAAGTAGAAGAACGTTTACGACATACATTAGAGATAGTTAAGCAGGAAGACAGAAGGACAGACGTTCTGACGGATATGTGATATACGTGAATTCCGAATTCCATTACTAATCAAGAATATATACACTTTACGGGGTTTCTGAGAAGAAGAATTCGTCTTAATATTACAAACGTTTTCGCAAAAAAAAAAAAATTTGATTTCAATATACTATAATATCAAGTGGGCGTGGTCGATCCTTTCCACTACGGGATAGGCTAGCGCAATAGTTTTGAAAATTTTTATAATTCTATCTTACTATGGTTTACAGCTAATAAGCAAAAATCCAAATTTTTTTTTTTTTGCTTCAAAAAGCAAAGGTGTTCTTCTAAGTCTACATCGTATTGTGGACATGTCCATCAATTTGACCAATTTGACCCCGTTTTAATATCATTTTTTACGGCCAGGAGAATTACATTACATTACATTACACAAGACAGATGGACAACATACTTAAATCAATTCTAAATTTGCATATATGCATAAATTATTATTAAAAAAAAAAAAAAAAAAAAACGAAACAAAAAAAAAAAAAATTAATTAACAACAAGAAAAAAAAATAAATAAATACCGACAATGATTACAGGTATATTATTAATTAATATTATTTTAGCTGAAAAAATTACAATAACGCCCGCAAACACCACTTACACATACAAGATTTATGTATATTGGGCGTTTTCTAAGAGCATAAACTTAGAAAAATATAATAATAATAATAATAATAATAATAATAATTTACAAGAATTATAAATCAGCTAATGATAAATATTTGAGAATAAATAATAATTCCAAAAAACAACAATTTAATAAGCAAAAAAATAAATAAATAAAAGAAGTGACGAAACAATCTGTAGCGATTTTAATGACAAATATTTGTAAAAAAAATTCGCTTTTAACGATAAAAAAAACAAATCATTTGAAAACAATCCTTTTTTTTTTTTTTTTTTTTTTTGAACAAATAACCAACACAAAAATAAAAAAAGAAAATGGAAAAAGGAAACTTAGCAGCACTTAAGTGTATCTATAAAAAAAAAATGAAAACGTGAAAGGAACAAAAATATATTATATTATATTATTATTATTATTATAATAAAATAAAAAAAATATATAGCAAATTTTTATATATACTTACAATTGAAGAAGCAAAAAAAAAAAAAAAACAAAAAGGAAAATCACTAATGAAAACAATAATATTTAAACGGAAACAATTATATTGACAGAGAAAATAACAAACAAAAAAGAAAAAAAAAAAAAGAAACCAGATAAACGATCGTTGTTGAAGGAAGAGTTGCTTTCATAATGATTAAAAAAGTTATTTAATCGATGCGTTAATTATTTCTTTATTTTTTAATTTTGGTCAAAGAAAGAAAAAAGCCATACACAGACATAGACACACATATATATATATATATATATATCTATTTTTTTATATATATATTTATATATATATATATATATATATATATGTATATATATATATAAATATATGTATATATATACATATATAAATATATATATATATATGACTGTATATGAGTATATAATATTGTTTACAACAGTAATAAAAATTATGAAAACACCCTAAAGACATACGATGCAAAACGTTACGCTTAAATGGGTGGTGCTATATATTCATATGTACCATATATATATATATATATATAAATATGTGTATGTAATGTATATATATATATGTATATATATATGTATATATATATATATATTCTATATCTATATCTATATATATATATATATATCCATCAAATACACCAGCCCAAACCAATTACTAAAGTACTCACTGAACATATTAGGCCAAACAATGATAATAATAATAATAATAATAATAAAAATTGATAATATCACAAAAAAAATGAGGAAGATATTATGTTCGGTTTAGGCCGATTCTATTCATACCCACCACCATTTACTTGTTTTGTTGTGGAACAGCAAAAAATTGTAATTGACTTCAACGAATAAATTCGTGAACAAATTTTTGCAAACAAAATTCGTAGTAGATAGAGAGAGAGAGAGAGACAGAGAGTACATAATACATAGTACTGCAGTAGTGAACAAAATTCGTAGTAGAGAGAGAGACAGATAGTACATAATACATAGTACTGCAGTAGTGAACAAAATTCGTAGTAGAGAGAAAAAGAGAGAGACAGACAGAGAGACAGACAGAGAGTACATAATACATAGTACTGCAGTAGTGAACAAAATTCGTAGTAGAGAGAGAGACAGAGAGTACATAGTACTGCAGTAGTGAACAAAATTCGTAGTAGAGAGAAAAAGAGAGAGACAGACAGAGAGACAGACAGAGAGTACATAATACATAGTACTGCAGTAGTGAACAAAATTCGTAGTAGAGAAAGAAAGAAAGAGACAGACAGAGAGTACATAATACATAGTACTGCAGTAGTGAGCCTATAAAAAGACAAGACTATAAAGTGATAAAACCTCCTGCATTTGTCTTATATATATATAGTAATGCTTGTTAATCTAATTAAAATAAATGTTAAATTCGTGAAGCTTAAACGTATTCAATTTTCTGCCAGTCACAAATGAGAAAAAAAATTGTACTTAAACGTTTTTTTTCTTTATCATTTTTGTCAAATTTTTTTCAAAACTTTGCCAAATCCAGCAATTCGTCTAACCTTTAAACCCAATGCAATGTTACTTTATCGTATAATTCAATATCGTGCATATATACATGTTGTATCAACCACTTGTTATTAATGCTTATATAGGCCACTAAGGCGTATTATGATAAGGTTACAATCAATATCTACTATTAGGTGCAATAAAAAAGTATAACAATACAAGATATTGGTGGAAATAGGAAGGAGAGAGTAAGGAAAGGAAATTATGAGAGTACACCTAACACGTACACACACACACACACATGCACACACATTCGTCGCATTACCAAATAACTATTCGATTTCATTGCTTGCTCGCTACAAAGATTAGAAAATGTAATTTAGAGTCCGTAAAGTACTGTAGATCAATAGGCAGGGAGTTATAAGTTCTTATAATCTATAATTTTCTTCAAAAGATTTGGACGAAGCTCTTACGCGACTGAAGGAATTAGAAAATAAAAAGAGTTTTGGAAAATTCTTTCGGTCCTAGAGATCATACAGTTTAAGCAAACGTCTGAACGTTTAATGAAACCCAAGTATTATTAGCAATCTAGAAAACGTCATACATAATCTGGGATATTGTACTATACTCTCAACGAGAATTTATATCTAATTATTAGGTTAAATATTAAACTCAGTTTATTCAGGCTTAAGAAACTTGGGCGGGCCTATAGATATTTAAGTCATAAAATTTTCTAAGTAAGAAATTGATCGGAGAACAAAAAGAGAGCTCACACGTTTGTGTCGGCGTTAATTACTTCCAGACATTGACACGATTGGCTCTTAAAGCCATCTAGGTTTAAATGTATATTCACGGGCCAAAAAAATCATCTCATATTTGTTTGGCTCTGTTCATCTCGAGATCATTTTCCTATACATTCAATGAGAGAGAACCAGTTCAAATGAAAGTCCATATTGCCTTGAAATCCTTTAATTGTTTAAGACAAATTTCGTAGATATCCCAAAATCACGCGAGAATCGAATCGTCAATTCAGTATACATCTCTCCTTTTTCAAAAATATTTCTAAAAGGATATACTTATGCGTATGCGAGTTTTTCCCCACTATTATCCTGGTCAGTTTAATTTTGAAAATCAAATATCTATCGAATATCTACGATATAGAGTAACATGTTGAGTAAGCGAAAGTTATTTATAATTTAACTTAAACGTCATAAGATAAATCCCGCCCTTGTTGTTTCATTAAATAAGGACTTCAAAAAAACAATAAGAAAATTAATATTATTCCGAGTGGGATGTTTTTCAAATTTTCATACTTTCATTAAATGCCTGAGAGGGAACTAACTACAGAACTCGACTCGAGTTTTCGTAACTTATTCTAGCTAAATTGATATAGGGAAATTTCAGATCAATTTTTTCAAGTTCCAGACAAGTTATTTCCGTTTACACTCCTGATGTCCATAAGCAGACATATAGTTAAACTTATGTGAACAAAAATAAATTCCGCTTTCTACGTTAATCAAAAAAAAATCTATATAGTGTGTGTGATTGATAAGTTTAAGTGATGAATGTAAGAATTCATTTTCACAAGAGACATTTGACAAAACTTAAGTGACTTAAACTTAAGTGGTGGATATGAAAACGAAAAGAACAAAACAAGTAAGAAAGCTATATATTCGGCAATGACGAATCTTGTATAGCCACCACTCTTATCTTAAAAAAAGAAGGAAAAACTAAATTGTAATAGATAGGCGTGGCAGTGAAAGAACTTTCAATGTTTCTTCCAAATTTGAAGCCGATATTTACATTTTAGCGACCAAGAGAATATTTACCGCAGACATTATACAGACGGACAGACGGGCAGACGGACAGATGGACATGCTTAAATCGATTCTAAATTTTGATACTAATGAAGAATGTATAATATATACTTTGTGGGGTCTCTGAAGTTTTTTCTTTTGGTAGTTACAAACCAAATGACAAACCTTTCACTGTCCCTTCAATGACCCTTCATCTTCGGTGGTGGGTATATAAAAAAAAAAAGCAAATTGAACAAATTGTAGCCCAAAAAGGGATAAATGTGAGTTTAAAAATAAATTCATTAAAAACGCACCTACACACACACACACACACATACACATACGCGCGCACGCACGCACGCACACATTCACCTTTGTGCACTTTATACAAATGCGAGAAAGAATGCATAAAAAAAATAAAAAATAAAAAAGAAAAATATAAAAAAAAAGAACGAAAACTTATTTAACTAAAATAATTTTTTTTTTTTTTTTTTTTTTTTTTTTTTATTAAAAATTGTTTGTTCATATTATTGTGCATTATGTATAAAAAAAATTTAAAAATCTTATTGAAATTAAAATTGTGTATAAATTTGCAAAATGGAAAAATACGTGTAAAGAAAGCAATTGTAATGGTGCCTTAATTATGGAGTTACTTTTCTCATATGTCGCTCATATTTACGACTAATAATATTTCTTCTATCACGCTCTAATTTTGCTCAATTTTGCTCTTTCGTCTTTTTCCAAAACAAAAACACACATTACAACAAATAAACAACAATGCACACAGACACAACAACAACAACAAAAAACAAATAGCGCTGTAGAATTTCATTTTCCACAAAATGTTGTAAGTAATGCTGAGTGATAATCTGATATGTATATGTAATATGTACATATATAGGCGTAATATATGTGTACAAGCAATAACAACAATAACAACTATACAATAATAATTTTCTTGTTTTTTTTTTTTTTTTTTGTAACAATTCGTCATCATTCATATTTAAACCTGATACTTCATACACTCATGTGCCGGACATATAGAGACCACGGACCACGGACTACCACTACCACTATTTATCCCCTTGAAAACTACGAATTTTACGAATTTTTTGTATATCAAAAGAATAAAACGAAAATAAAAAAAACAAAAACGTTTCAAAGAAATATATAATATTATGTAAAAATAAAATATTTTCAGTAAATTGCTAACAAAAGTACCAGAATTCTAATGAGAAAGAGAATCAAGAAAATCTTGCAATCTCCAGTCAATCGCACTAAATATCCAAAATAAAAATATTTGAAAAACGAAAGAAATTACACAAATTTTCAATCAATATCCGGCACTAAACAATTTGAAGAAAATATATATTCTTCGAAGATCTTGATAAATTGTTAAAAAAAAAATCGAATAAATTTTTTAATAGAAAATGTCTCGAAGCCATTGATTTGTACTTTTATTAATTAGACATCGATCTTCCACGATTGTCCGAAACCAAAACATAGCTGATTATAATCTTAAATATGCATTAAAAATCTAAAGACATTTGTCTCGGTATACCTCTTCAGATTTATTATGTAAACAAATAATCATCAAAAAAAATTAATTTGTTTAGTTTAAAAATATTAATTCGTTATAAAAATCGTTGGACAGTTTTGCAAGAACTTTAAAGTATAAAGTAAAGAGTAAAAAGTAAAGTATAAAGTATTAGGTACAATTCTTATCCCGTTATAGATCTGGGTTTATTTAAGTTAAGAAAAAAAATAGCGTTCGCCGGGATTAAAATCTGGAAAGTAATCGTGGCTCGTCTCTTTCAAAATTTTTACTTCTAAATAAATAAAAAATACCGAACCCCTTAAACAAATATTCCTGTAAATAAAGTATGATATCATTCCTTACATTATTATAAAACTTCCGAAAGAGTTCTAATAAGATTAATAATAATTAATACTTAACTTGGAAAAAGTTCACTTTTATATCTTAAAACATGAATATGTATCTGATTGACGATCACGGCATCCCGGCATCCCGGTAACGAATGTTGGGACTTAAGACTTTCAAGTCATTTTCAATTTCAAAATAAAACAAATAAGAAAATTATATTCGGTAGTATCCGAATCTTTTATACTCACCACCTTTATCTTAAGAAGAAAGGGGAAAAAATAAATTTCAATAGATGGGCGTGTCAGTGAAAGAACTTCCAATGTTTCTACTAAATTTGAAGATGATACCTTCATTTTTTGCAACCAGAAGAATGTTCAACACGGACATTACATAGACAGACGGACAGAAGGACATACGGACAGAAGGACATACGGACAGAAGGTCATACGGACAGAAGGACATACGAACAGAAGGACATACGGACAGAAGGACATACGGACAGAAGCACATACGGACAGAAGGACATATGGACAGACGGATATTTGATGCTGATCAAGAATATATATACTTTTTTGTGGGGTGTCCGAAGTATCGTTTCGGTAGTTACAAACCAAATGACAAAATGAAATAAATATACAATTCACCTTCGGTGGTGGGTATAAATAAATAAAACAACACATAGTAGTCGCGCACTTGTACTAAACGCAACAACAAAAACTAATAGTATTACCTCCTAAAAGACGAAAGAAAAAAGCAAAATTCATAACAATTTGTAGCAAAGTCCACACACATTGAATAAAAAAAATCGAAAAAAAAAATGTAGACCATTTTCTAAAATTTCTTTCTCAAAAACATTTCTATTATATATATCAATTGTTATGCTTATACAAACAAATTTTAATTCACATTTTTTTTTTTTTTTTTTTACTTTCTTGTCAATAAGGAAAATGAAAATAGAATTTCCGGTAGAATATTTTTTTTTATTCAAATTGAATACCGTATCATCACCACCAAAGTGAAGAACACCAATCGCAACTATAATTAATAAAAACAGAAAGAAAAAAAAAAAAATTTAATAGAATTTAACCGGAAAAGTAAAAAAAAATAGATCTAAATAAACAATTTTTTTTTCTTTTTTATATTTCCTATTTATATATATATATATATATATATATATATGTATATGTATTGCTTTATTGATTGATTGATTGATTGATTTCTTTTTAATGTATTAATCACGCTCCTGAATTTCTTTGCGCAATGCAATAGAATACACAATAAATAGAATAAATTACAACACTAATAGAGTATTTCTTTACATAATACAATATCGAGTAATCATCATATAACTGAAAAGCAACTTAAACAAGACATGAATAAAAAAAGTTTTGAAGCGATCCCCCAAAAAAAAAAAATTTTCTTTCTTTTTTCTTTTTTTGGATGCAGTTTTTATTAATGTGGAATTAAAAAAATTAATTACAAATATTTTTTTTAAATTATTATATTATAAAGTAAACGATGAAAACAAGATTAAAAATATATACTATATATATTATATATATGGATATATAATATATATATATATTAAGGTATTTTAGATATTCTTATTTTAAATATCCACTAAATAAAAACAAACAAGTAAAAAAGTTATATTCGGATGTGCCGAATCTTTTATATCCACCACCACTAACTTAAAAAAGGGTGAAAAACTAAATTTATTATAGATAGGCGCGGCAATGAAAGGACTTTCAATATTTCTGCCAAAATTTGAAGCCTCGATACCTTCACTTTTGCAATCAGAAGAATGTTTACCACAGACATGTTTACCACAGACGGACAGTCGGACAAACGGACAGACGAACATGCTTAAAACGATTCTAAATTTGATGCTAATCAAGAATGTATTTATATATGCTTTGTGGGGTCTCCGAAGTTTTCTTCGACAAAATGAAATTATACCCTTCACCTTCGGTGGTGAGTATAAAAAAGAAAACAGAAAAAATTCAATAAATAAATATAAAAAAGAAAAGTAAAAAAAAAAAACAAAAATAATGATGAAAGAATATTAGGAAATAATAAAAAATTTCATAATAAATTTCGAAAACAAAAAAGTCAGCCTGAATCACAAAGAGAAAACATATGTAGGACTATTACTACTACTACTACTACTACTACTACTGCAATCACAACTGCTACTATTACGCACGCAGGCACGTACACACTCCGACACACCCTTTTTAATTTAAATGTCAATAACTAACTATCAGACATCTCTCTCTCTGTAAATTTTAACCATACGTCCGTCGCTTTGCTCTTTGCTTTTTTAACGTCAATTGTTATAAAAGAGCCTAACAGAATAGAATTAAAAATTCCAAGCTACGCATATAATAGACCCGTTAGTTGATATGCAATTGATATGAAGTCCAAAATAGCTGAAAGGCTAAAACTTTGCAATCTCTATAGTAGATAAATAATTTAAATCCTGGTTTGTAAATACACAATACCAAGGTCTTTTTAAAGTCGTAACTACCAGAAAAAAAAAGAAAAACTTTCATATATTTTTTTTCTCAAAAAATTCGTAGCGAACGTGTTTCGTAAAGCCATGTAAAAGTTTAAGTTTTAAACTTATCTTTTCTTAATTTTCTTAAATTGTTTAGCTTTCAAGTACAACTGCCAGAAAAACAAACTATCTTTGTGCATTATAAAACGATTCGTTAAGGTGTATATGTATATGTAACTAAGTTTTCTTCTTAGATTACTTTTTTACAAATTCCAATAGGAAAAGGATATGTGTGTGCATTGCATTAGAATGTATATACAAAAAAAGGATTCTCTCTCGATTTGCTGACATATTATTAATTAAACACGAATATATATTTCTGATATACATGCAAATATGTAAATTGTATGCACATTGTACATTAAATATATATATATATATATAGAACAAAAAAGATTTTGAAAACATTTAATGTGGACAAGGTTTCGTCTTAAATTTAAAAGCAGAAAAAAAAAAAAAAGTAATTATTTCTTAAATATAAAAATAAATAAATAAACAAATAAAACAAGAGAAAGAAGTTAAGGCCAAAAAAAATAAGGCCAATAAATAGAAAAAAAAAAAAGGAGCAAATATTTACATATTTACAACAAGAAGAACAAGAAAACCAATATAATAAATACATGGTTAAGAAGACAATATTGTGCAAACAAATGAAATAAATGTAAAATTAAATAAGAAACAAACAACACAAAAAAATCTGATCGTTAACATATATAGAAAAAAGTATATATATGTACATATATATACAAGCACATATATATATATATATATATATATA
>KK351054.1:339269-354885 GCA_000671755.1 Glossina brevipalpis | reverse complement strand
GTAATCCTTGCTTCAGAACTGAAATCGTGAACGTAATTCGCCTTTTTTTTATTTTTCAAATTTCAATTCACGCGAAAAGTAAACTAATTCCTTTTTTTTTTTTTGCTTTGGTAGCGCAAATATTCTCCAGTAATCCTTGCTTCAGAACTGAAATCGTGAACGTAATTCGCCTTTTTTTTATTTTTCAAATTTCAATTCAAAAGAAATTTTTCAAATTTCATTCAAAAAAAATTTCATTCAAGTGAAAAGTAAACTAATTCCTTTTTTTTTTTTTGCTTTGGTAGCGCAAATATTCTCCAGTAATCCTTGCTTCAGAACTGAAATCGTGAACGTAATTCGCCTTTTTTTTATTTTTCAAATTTCAATTCACGCGAAAAGTAAATTAATTCTTTTTTTTTTTTTTTGCTTTCGTAGCGCAAATATTCTCCAGTAATTCTTGCTTCAGAACTGAAATCGTGAACGTAATTCGCCTTTTTTTTATTTTTCAAATTTCAATTCACGCGAAAAGTAAATTAATTCTTTTTTTTTTTTTTTGCTTTCGTAGCGCAAATATTCTCCAGTAATTCTTGCTTCAGAACTGAAATCGTGAACGTAATTCGCCTTTTTTTTATTTTTCAAATTTCAATTCACGCGAAAAGTAAATTAATTCTTTTTTTTTTTTTGCTTTCGTAGCGCAAATATTCTTCAGTAATTCTTGCTTCAGAACTGAAATCGTGAACGTAATTCGCCTTTTTTTTATTTTTCAAATTTCAATTCATGCGAAAAGTAAATTAATTCTTTTTTTTTTTTTTTGCTTTCGTAGCGCAAATATTCTCCAGTAAGTCTTGCTTCAGAACTGAAATCACGTGCATATAAACTCAAGACGGACCCCCTCCTAAAGCAATGTTAGCTTAAGACTTAGGATACTTGTTCTCAGCTTATTAATAAAAAGCAAAAATGTTTCAACAAACATTGTTTACTATTTTTCTATTCAAGAAGGCTTATTTAAGTAACAATTTTTAGTGTAATAAAAATAAAAACTTGTTACTTCATATCCATGTTTTCTCTTAAATGCTTTAACACTTTTAGTGAAATCTCTCTCTTCAATTATTTAGTAGATCATTTAAACAATAGACGACCTACAGTCCTATAGTCCTGCCTGCTAGAGCATATTGTTATCAATACGTTCAATGCTGAATGCTGTAAATGTAAACTAAGGCAACCGTTACGAAAAAAACAATTGTAAGCAACTAAGATTGAAGAGCTATTGACGAATATTCCAAGATAGTTGATTGAATAATAAAGAAACGGCAATAACTTCTTCTTTAGATACCTGACACAATATATATAAATAAATAAATAAAATATTTAATTTCACTTGATTTTACTTTTGTTGTTGTTTTATCAAATTTTTTTGAAAAATCAAGTTTTCTAATAAACCTGAAAATATTTTCTTAACAATTTTAAGCTTCGAATAGATCATGATTAAATTTCATGACTTAGATCAATGGGATATAGTATACCCATTGATCGTCTGAGAACGAGTATTATATGTATTCGTATTCTTAACGTATTTGAAGAAATATGTTTAGCCATTAATAGATTGAAATTTGAAATTTTTATAAATTCCGCTAATTTATGTATGTATATATCCTTTATATCCATCTTAAAACTTTACCTAGCATTTGAAACTTGTCAAAAATTTTCAAATACTTATATATATATATGAAACATAAAGGCTTCTACAAACAAAAACTAATCGCAGGATTATGATTCCGTGCGTGTAATCGATCGTAGAGATGGGCATTCTGTTAAATCATTAAAAAAAAATCAAATCATTGCATATGAATTTTTGTAGCTATTTACACATAAAAAATTGGTAACGAAACCAAATAAATAATATGAAACTTCATTTTTTTTTTTTTTTTTTTTTTTTTCCTTTTACAAATATATTATATGTTTTTTTGAAATTTTTTTTATTATCGCTCACTTCTTATTGCAAATTAGAAATTGAATATGTCAGCTTAGCAAACATTATAATATAATCAGCAACAACATTGCAAACATATACAGCAACAACAAGAAAAACAAAAAAACAAAAAACAAAAAGCGAAAAAAAACCAAATTCCAACAACAAATTAACAATAACGAGAGCAAGAACAAAAAATTTAACACATATATATACATACGTGCATACATACACAAATTATACCGTAGCTATCTATCACACAACCAAAAATTAGGAAAACAAAAACAAAAAAGAAGAAGTAATTATCGCATTTCTCTGATAAAGTTTATGACATATTTATATGTAAACTCCATGTACCAACCCACACACACGAATATACACACAGACCCATAATATCCGTAATTCAAGCACACACCCATATTCACAGACAATATTATATTATATTAAATAAAGCAACAGCATCCAAAAAAAAAAAAAAAAAAAAAAAAAAAAAAAAAAATATATTTATAATAAAAATATTACGCCGAAGTTTTTTTTGTGTTCTGTTTCGTTATTTTCTTGATTTTCTTGATTTTAATTTTTTTTTTTTTTTTTTTTTTTTTTTTTTAATTTTCATATCCTAGTGAATTATTATATCTTGTGAAACGGAAGAATAAATTCTATTTAAGCATAAATATTCATTCTTATAAACAAACATACAAACAATCATATCACACACAGTATCGAGTAATCGATACCAATACATAAACAATACGTAATACCCTCGAATCCGAACACACACATATCTGTTTGCATGCATTGTTTGTATGCATTCATTTTACATAACATAAAAAAAAAATTAAAGTAACACCAACACACATTAGCTCAGATACTCAGATACATAATCACACAAAAATACACCTACACTTATAACTACATATAATAATTATAGGAATTTTATGTAACGTTCAATTTGTTGGATTCAAATAAAAAATCGTGGTTTTATTAAAGTCAATCATAATTGTGTTCGTTTCTTTTGTGGGTGCTCTGATTAGAAAAAAAAAAAATAAGAAAAAAAGATAAGAAAAAGAAGAAAAGAAAGAAAGCAAGGTTTGTATTGAGTTGTATGACATATTACGAAAAATATTAGTTTGGGGAAAAAGAAATCCATCCAATCTTATAAGAACTTCAGGACTTTATTTAACATTTCGAATTGGAAAATAATGGATTACCTTTTCCCCAACCTAATAACATTAACAGGAAAAACCGAATTGGAATCTATTAAGAATGAATTTAAATTTGGTTTCTCTCAGAACAGAGCAAAGTTAACTTGACTCAGAAATTTGCGCTTGTCACAAATATATATTTTGTTCATGGAATTTTTGATGCGTATTTCTGAGTGTTACAAATTGAAAAACAGATCTATTCTATACGTACCTAACTGTGGTGGATGGGTGCAATAGGTAGTACGGTGGGTATGTTGTCATGTTGGATTAAAAACTTAGAAGCACGAAAAAAATCAGAATATTTTGTAGTGGCAGTAATTACAATTTTTTCATAGTTGTGTCCCATAATAGACGATTAAAGAAAAGGACAAATGCAGTAGATTCAGAATTTTACAGGGGTTCATCAGTTGTATTCTTGTCGTTATAATGCAAACTCAAATTCGTTCATCATTCTTGAATATTAGGTATAAAAACTTCATACGCAAATATTATATTAGTTTGGGGAAAAAGAAATCCATCCAATCTTATATGAACTTCAGGACTTTATTTAATATTTCGAATTGGAAACTAATATTAGTTTGGGGAAAAAGAAATCCATCCAATCTTATATGAACTTCAGGACTTTATTTAACATTTCGAATTGGAAAATAATGGATTTCTTTTTCCCCAAGCTAATATTTTGCGTGATTCCATAAATGTATCGCAAAATTCTATTCGAAAGTGTTGAGGTTATGTTCCATCTTTATAGTCGCAGTCGAAAATGAAGGTCAGAGTTGAGATGGTACTACTGGATGACTGATTTGAAAGAGAATACCTATCTATACCTTAACTCACCATCCTTCGCCTCATGCATATATAACCATATTTTTTGTTAAGTTCTGAAGTATTTTCCGAGAATAAATAAGTAAGTGACCGTGTTACATTCAATGTAAGATAAATCCCTATTAGTAATTAATATGTTATGGAAAATATTTTATTAAATCTGGCCATACCAGTAGTCTCTTCATAACTAGATTTATGGAAGAAAAACAGTTATATATAGTTTTTAGAATAAAGCTAAATTTAATCTAATCATAAATCCGATTTCTTAATGATTATGTATATAAGACTACTCCTAATTAAAGAAACTTGTAATTGGTTTTGAGATTGTTTTACTTGGCGTAGATTGCGTTGTACCAGAATTTAAACGTTTCCGTGTGGTATCAGTATCGGAATAAGATTTTTTGATTTGAACTGTATGAACTTCAAGTTGATTGAGTTTTCTTTGCAAATCTTTAGCCGCATGGTAGTCTTGGTGTTCCTGTACACTGTCTTTACTAATAAATTTTTTACATATATCACACATTATTCGATCGTTTGTTAAGGCAATTTCAGAAATATTTCGATTCTGTTCTAGTTGTATTGGTTTGAAAAATTTTTTAATATCACCACCCACCGTTGATGATTTTTTGTATTCTACTACATTGTTGTCTTTTTTAGATTTCTTCGTATTTACTTTGGATGTTGATGGCTTTGATGTACTGATTGATTTTGTTTTGATAGTTTCACGATATTCGAGACGCTGTTGTTCGCTTAATTGCTGAGCAATGTGATGATCATTATGTGTTTGAATAGAAACTGGATTATCCGGAATATTACAACCACAAAGCATACACTTTGTTAAAGTAAGCAATTCTGGTCTAAATTCAGGAACTGCAAATTCAGCATAGTCTAACTGATAGTCGATTTGATTTGTTCCAATATTTGAAATTGATTCTTTTAATTTATCTTTAATTTCATCATTTGTTGTTTGAATTGTTTCGTAAGAAGAACTCTTGGTGGGATCATCTTGCAAATTTCGTATATCATCAATAAGATCATTTAATTCATTTGTACTTAGGTCCCCACCATCACTTTCATTCGTTCGTTTTATTTTGCATCGGTCTGATGATAGGCTGCCTTTACTTTGAATTTTCTTCTTCAAGTGGCCATTATTTTTGACCTGAGTAGGATTATCCTCATCATCACTATTGGTTTCATTCTTATGAATATTCTCTTTTATTTGCACGTTATTGATTGATTTTTTCATTGCTTCCAAAAAAAAACTTCGTACATCCTTCTTCGTTTTCGGCTCCTTTTGTGGTGCCTGCTGCATCGATTCGGGTTCTAATTTTTTAATTTTATTTTCTTCCACTTTTGGTAAATTTTCTTCGCTAATTCTTCTCTTCTTAGCTGCTTGTTGAGCAAACATATCTTGTAACTTATTCTGACCATTAGATATAGTCTCAAATTTACCTACACTTATTCCCAAAAATTTTATTGGATTGTTTAATACACTTTCACTACCAGGTCGAAAGAATTGCTTAGTATTTGATTTAATGATTTCAAATGCATTTTTAGTTAATCCTTCTACGGTATAACAAAGCAAAGGAGCCGAACGTGAACTGGATATATCTTCACCATCGAATTCTTGTACATAACTTACAACCATTTGCTTTGCCCGACGATTATTTTCAATTACATCTTTCTCTAAACGATCAATTATTTCATTAGCCAACTCTTGAAACCAATGTTGTAACGTTTTTAAACCAGCAATGCTATTACGACCGGGAAACTTCTTGCAACAACCGATACTCTTAGAGTAAAATCGTGGAGTAACTGCTTCCAAATCGATTCCACGACAAATGTTATACAGCCAAGACCTAAGTGATTTAAAAACATAAATCTCATTAATTCATAGTTTCATATACAGACTTTATTATTAATCTAGTTTTCTTTTATATCAAATATTAATAAAATTTTACAAATTTCAAAAGCAAAATGTTTGAAAATAATTGATTACTTAATTTCATCAAATGTTAATCAAATTAGAAAGAATTTTGCTTTGAGTGTATTTTTTCATTTAGCGCATTCTCTACGCATGAGGGGTGGTGCGTAACCATTAGGTGTATTTGAGATGCGTTTTCACGAAATGGATCAGTGCGCACGTTTTTCCATTCCCTGCTCAAAATATAATTAAGTTTCATATATACATATCACGAATGCTCATGATGCCATCATCTCAATATGTCAGCACTAATTTCAACTTACGGTCCCCTTCATTTGACAAATGGTCGAGGATAAAAGTACTTTCAATATGGGATTAGAATATAACTTACAAAACTTGACAACCAACCACAACGGCTATCGAAGGCTTACCCGAAACTAAACTTAAAATTTCATATCATTTTAACTTGATTTTCTTTTAACAAAAAACTCACCCGGTTTTCTCATCAAATGTTTGTTGTAATTCGGCTTCAGTAAAATTTATTAATTGTCCTATAAAAGAAATCTGTAACCGTTCGCATACTTCTTCTCCGAATTTACCACCTAAACCTTTAATTTTCCCCACTGGTAAAGTTTTAAATAATTCCGGAATTTTCGCTAATGGCAGTATGGTTTGTTTGTTGGGTTTATTAATAGCACAGGCTAATTTTGCTAGAATTTTATTATGAGCAATTCCAGCAGAACATTCATAGTCAGTTTCAGATTTCACAGCAGCGCGTATTTCATTTGCTATCGATGATCCAATTAGCAAGCGAATGTTGCTTAGACGCACGGATAGGATTTCATCTCCTCCACTAAAGTTTCGAAGTTCGTCGTCATCATCATCATCTGTTGAAGGTTTATTATAATTGCTGGTAATGCCGCTTACAAATTCACCCATACCATCGTAGCCAACCACATAAGTATTGACAAGTTCTTGTGGTTGTAAAACAAATGAACCCTTTAATAAACATAAATATAATAACGAAAGACTTTACGCTCTACAACAAGCGATTTACCTCATTCATTAATTGCATGCGTTTATTTACGGCCTCCGTTATGTCTAGATAGGCTTCATCTACAGATGCACGTTCCAGTAAGTTGGTAAAACGTTGCAATACATTTGCTACTTCTTTACCACCCTCTCGATATTTACTTAAATCAGCCTTTTCGCGTACATTCGGTACTTTAACTAGTTGAATATCTGGACATTGTTCTTTTGCTTCATCGCCCCGCATATGACGCGTTACGCCTTTAGCACGTGCCGCATAATTTACCGCTATAATCCTAAAATTATTACTCGTCTTAGATGCAACAGCATCATCACATTTATAAACTCACCCACCGCCACGCCAAGCATTGTATTGAACCACAGCCAACGGTTTACCTTTCAAAGATGGATCGAGTTTTTCTATATTAAAAAAAAAAAAAAAAAATTAATCGAGCTTACACACAACAGTTTATTTTTATACATGTAGTTACTTATTCACCTTCTATTTGACAGTAGAAACAATCCATATCAATAAGTAATATAATTCGGCCATATTTATGTGCTATTGGAATTAAATTTTTGTTAGATGATGCACAGGACATTTGTTAGCTATGGTTAGGTAAAGATAAAAAGAAAGTCCTTTTAAGTGTAGGCTTATATCTCCATCCAGTACCTTGAAGTATTATTAATTGACTCTCGAGGATTAGGTGTCAAGATATTATACGGGCTCATGCAGCAAATTTTAGGCCGGTCGACGAGTTTGAAAATGATGGGAATGTTGTATGTAGCAGAGGCTGCTGGTCTGTGATCTGTTTTTGTGAAAAATCAAAGAGATATAAAAGAAAAATAGGACGGAGAGTCACACTGATTAGAGTACAAATAAGTACATTTGTATTTCGTTTTATCTATTTAAATGCAATTACAAAATATGGTTATGAAAGTAATAACAAATCTTGATAGTATTATAGAATTTTCTAGATGACGTTGCCACGTATGTTAAAAATCAAATATATTTCGAATTCGCAGGCGGGTAATATGAAACTTTTAATTAACGCCTGCTGGTTTGTGTGAGGCGAGTTTAAAGAATGAAATTTTTTGATATAATTTATTATTTTCACTTTAGTTGTTACTGCTATCATTTATTTTGCATTAATAAATCGTAAAATAAGAAGCAACAGAAGATATTCGTTTGTTTTTTTTATAAACAAACTGCTTATACGATACAAAAGCAAAAAAGGATGCAAAATTAAAGAAAAGACAAAATTATACAAAATTTATGTAAGCTTTCAGAACGAGAAAAAAATGATAAACAAACAGACAGACACAATGTAATATACACGATTTGTATGAAGTTTTCATTTTTAAAAAATGTCATCAAATTGAAAGAGTTGTACCATTGTTGTCAATATAGAAAGAAGTCGGTGATCTGTATTAGAGCGCACGGATTTAATAAGATGGACAAAAAGTAAGCATTTTTTTGTCTATATATATATATATATATAGTCATTGAAGTAATAAAACGGTTGTGATTTCAAGTCAACTTTCAAGGAACAAGTGAATGAAATGTTAAGTTTCATTAAAGATCACTGGAACACTCTGAAATGCTTGGAAGGACGCCAAAATCTAAATAGATATAACACATTGAAAAATCAATATTAGTTGTAATCACTTAACATGATATAATGTATAAATATAATATTTTTACTTATGTAAGATAGAGAATAAATGATTACAATATTTGATATAAAATATCGACAATCGTCACATTTCGGCAAATTATTTTTTGTATGCCCAGTGCGAATGTAAATTGCGAATCGAAGACACCCAAAGAGACATCAAAATATGTGTCTTCTTTGGTGTTGCTTTTCTTACACAGTTGCACAGTTTTAATTTAGAAAGAAACTATCTGAAAGTTACATGATGACGGCGCTGTTAATAAAACAGCAAAGTAAACGACAACAAGGAAAGTTACGATGAAAGTCATACGAAAAGCTAAGAAATATGACATTAGTGTTTCATTTCTTCATTCAAATTTTTGATAATATGTTTGAAAGTGATATGATATCTAGAAAATGTAATAGGATTTTCTTCGGCAAATTGGTCTAAATATTTTCTTTCAAAAAAAAAAAGTGTTCGTTTCTCGGCCGAAAATTGAACTTTTGCATTGAAATACGCGACAATTGCACAAAAATCCACACAATCCAGAAAATCCTATGCTCCTATGTTGTTCCTATGTCATTTGCTAGATTTAAAAATGTAGATTATATGATTTTTTTTTTAAATTTAAATTTGAATAAGTTATGCTGCTGCCAAGCCCCTTAAGTTGATGTTGCCTCACAAGAATGGTTGGATGCTGTTTTCATTTTTTTAATATTTTTCTAAAATAATTTATTTTTAAATAGTTAAATATACGTCTGATAATATCGTGAAATATTATTCTATCACCACCCTTCCTTCCACCCCAAAGAAATTAACAAATCCCTCTTTTCTCTTTTGGTCGTTGCAATGGTTTTACCCCGTAAATGTACTATTTTAGGTTTTTGTAGTACATTCGACAGTCGTGATGATAATTTGCATGAGGCAAAAAAGTTATATAAGGCTTTAAAATGTCATCGCGAAAATTATCTTAGGCAATGTGCATGTGAGTCTCGTGGAAGCCATGTTTTAAAATGATTACTCTCTTTGTTTCCTTAAATCCAAAATCTGGCTTAGGCAAAACACGAGAATTGTTTTTCTAAGAAGTGGTTCCGATGCTATACGAGAAGCTGAGGTATCGTATGACGTCTATGTAACAAAGTATGCCAATTACACGTTTGATTTTGTTAAAGATTCGGCATAGCCGAATATAATTTTCTTACTTATTTTATATGCTGATATAGTTTATTTTATTATTCATTTTAATAAAATTATATTTGATGATTTAATTTAAAAATTTCCAATTGAACTTGAAATTTATTATCCATGATTTAAATAATGGGGGAGCGAATAAAATTTAAAATGATTGATATTTTAAACATTGACGTAAAGTCATGCACTCGACTTCGTCAATTTTAATTGAATTGTTTTTATTGTTAATCTCCTCCTCTTGCATGATTTGTACGTGCAATAGATAACGCATCGAGGCCTTGTTCTCTCGAATCTTTTGCTGTAATCTGCACATGGACGCTTTCAAAGCGTCCAGTTCACTATAGAGAGATTGTTGGACCTCATCACAAGTCATTTCGAGACCAGGACGAGCAGCACGATTACTAAGGCGTGTCAAACAAAGTTGATGAGCACGATTTTTATCAGACATTTCAGCTTCAAGAACTTGAACATTACGCTGAACTTCTATAATATGATTCATGGTATCGTTATGCTTATTTTCCAAACATTTTTTTATATGTTTGACTTCATTGATACGGCGATCGAATGCTTCATTGGTTCGATCAGTTTGGTTTTGCATATCTTCACAAACCTGACAGAGAATTAAATCAATATAAGCCCTTAACTGAGAGGCCGCATTAAGTTCTTTGCCGTTGCCTTCTATATTTTGATAAGTTTTTTGTTGCCATTCGCCTAAACTGTAGAGACTAAAAAAAAAAAAAATATAAAATATTGATTATGTGTACTGATATTAATTAATGTGTACATATTATATATGATTGAAATATATTTTAGTCTACCAGGGTTGATTAGCGTTTTCGCCACTGCCCAAATTGTGTTGACTATCGCGCAACTTCAAATTTTTTTCATCAATAAGTAAAGATTTGTCCTTTTGAGCCAAATCTTTATCAAGCAAATACATGGCAGCTCGCAGTTTGCGCAACTGCTCATTGGTTTCTTTTAAGGCTTTATCCATTAAGGCTTGGCAACCTTTAATTGTCTTAAGTTCACGTCGCAAATTACGATCTACATCATCTTCGCATAAGTCTACTCCTAAACGACCTTCGCGAAGAACCAAACAACGTTGGCAAATATTCAAAGATTTTTCCTTTAGGAAATCAATGGCATTTAGAATACGATCACGATAAGTAGTAAGAGCTTCATCCTCTAGCAAAGCAGTTTTCTTTTGTTTATTTAGCTCATCGCAAAGAAAACGAATCTCACTGGCACGTTCACGTAAATGATGCTCTACTTCACGTTGCCAATTGCGTGTAGTATCGTTAATATCATCGACTACGCGACGTGAATCCCTTAAAAAGATTAGACGTGTATTGTACTATTCGTCTAATAGATTTAGAGAAACAAAACACAAAGAGAACAATAAACTTACTCTACGATGCGTTCAGCTAAGCGTTCTTGATCGTAGGTAATGCGAAGCTTAATTTTATTGTTATAATCCCAATCATCGTTACTATATTTGGGTTGTATCCTGGAGATGGGGCACGCACTTTTACCGGTCAAATGTAAACCAGTAATTCGTTTTGTTCTCATGTTCGGTAACATTTTTCGATGTGGATAGTTAGTTTGTTTATTCTCCCAGATTAATATAATAATTAATAATTATAAGAAAATAGATTTTCCGTTTTTTTTTCGCACCTCAACGTCTGACTTCCAAAAATATAAAAAAAAGTTTGAAAAATTTTCATAACGTCACTATAACTACAGTAATATATATATATATATATGTATATATATATAACTACCGTCTGTCATACTTACAAACGCCGGCTGCTATATTAATTTACCATAAAAAACATATTGATTATACAATAAACAACTAAGGTGACTACTACGTACGTTTTGGTACTCTACACGTCTTGTATACGCTAGTTTGTGCTAACTCTTGGCTAATTGAAAATTAAACTTGAAAGCATTTTTTACATTTTAAATTCCATAAATTCATCAAATCAATATTATCGTACTCTTAGACAGACACTTTGCCCTGCATGATTTAATTGTTAAAATGTGGGGGGGAATTTGAAAAGATCGACCACAAGCAGATAAAAATGGATCAGAATCAAAACCATTTTTGCCACTACTGTTGTATGTTACAAACAGAATGACGAAATTAACAAGTCCCCTCACTTTAGATGTAAACATAAAAAACAGTTTTAATGGAAGACGTTGTCAAGGATGTGTGAGAAGGATGTACTATAAATAACACTTTTGAAACTTTTTAGTGATAAGTGTGATAAGTGATTGCAATTAAATGTGTGTCATTAAATACCGTAAAAAACGATCACATCACAATTTGTAATGAAAATTTTCGACTTTTATATTTAAAATCCAAGCATGCATGTATTTCTTCTATTGAAAAACAATTAGGAGATTGATAACATTAGAACCGGACTGAAATTGTTTAAAAGTATTCTTTCTCATAATGAAAATGGAAGGAAAAACTTGATTTTAATTAAAGTCGTTCCTAGAAGCTTGACAGACATTTCTTGGTTTATTTTTTTATACCATTAATTGTAATATTAATGATTTTATTGGAATCTTTGGCAAAATACATTTGCACGGGTTTTGTTAGGGTTAAAGGACAAATTCGGTTTTCTCACATCTCCTAAAGAAAATAATATTAGCTTTTCAAGAGAGATAGATGTACAGTACCGAAATCATATCATACTTGAACGCCATTACAGCCAGCAGCAGGAGGCTTCTTTTTTTAACTGAAGGACATACGAAAAGTTCTGATAAGAAAAAGGATCACTTCCATTCAGGTATGTGAGCCCGAATGGGAGATAGGTCTACCTGATTGACAATAGGAATTTGACTTTTGAGTAAATCGAGATATTTTTTAATGTCATCATCATCATTCCCATTGAATGAACTAACGGCATTGCGTTTTGTAACTCGGTGACCATTAATATAATTCCAAAAAGGTCTACACATTGCCGTTGCGATTCAGATCTTAAATAGTACGAGCCCGGTATTTACGTTTTGCTTTCCTGACAGCTAGCCTCTGACACTTCTTCTGAATATCAGAATATTCAGCGAAGCTGGTAGGTGGCGCATATTTTCGAATTTTCATATTTACAGCTTTGAGTCTTCGAAAGAGAACTACCAGAGAGTGATTCTATCACGTTTTCGAAGAGAAAGAATTCAAGTTACTGAAATTGGTCCGTGCCGTAGACGATTCATGATGGGAAAACTGCGAATACCTTTCTCTATATTGTTTGAAGGCTAAGTTTTCGATTTGCCATGATTTCATTTATTTGGGACTCTTTTTTGCCGTGTCGGACCGACTTTCGACACAGTATTGTGGGAATCCGATCCACACGAAAGATATTTGGTGGCTTGGAACACTCCTTATCACAAGCAGAAGACTCAACACATTTGAGACATCTGCATTGTGAAGCTTTGCAGAACCTTCCAATGTGACCGAAACGACCACAATTAAAGCACCGCCTCAGAATAGGGACAAAGAATCTAACTTGTAAAATGCAGAAAGTAAATTTGACAGCTTTAGGAATATCTTGACCTTTAAACCCAATTGTTACACTGATAGTGGGTACGAATTTCTTGTTATCCTCAGAAGACCGACGGAAAAGCCTAGTAACAGATCGGTTCGGGATACTTGAACTGACGTTCTTTTTGATATACTCTTCACTCTACTACTCAACTGGTATGTTACGTATAATGCCAAGACGTTCATTGAAAACTTTTGGGGATTTATAGCAGAAAAGTTGTTATTTGAAACAAAAATTATTAGCATTTTTAGCGGAATCAAAAAGCAATTTAGCCTTGCGTTTGCTGATAGTCTTCAGAACCTTAAGTCCGTTAAGTCCGTCAGCTTTTTTAAAACTTCAAAGAAGGCAAGATCCGAGTTTATATTTCCCCTTTGCTTATTTTTATCACGATAGCATTCAACAAAAACAGAAAAGTCACCTGTATCATCATTATCATATAAGTTTATCTCTACTTGTTTCTCATTCTGTGATTGGTTCTCTTGTGCGGAGCTGCCGACATTGCCGATCATCTCCACAGAGTTGGTTTGATCATTATTCTCCTCGACCATCTTAAGCCTCTTCGGTGTTACTAGGATTCATGTTTTTAGTAGCAAAAACAGCAAAATCCTCTAAATTTGTAGATCATGATCTTATTTACTTTTTTCGACATTTTCTTTGTCTGTCATACCTTTATCTTTGTGCTCTTTCGTAAGCAAACAATAAGATTTCAAAGTCAGCGGCGTGAATTGACAATTCAGACAATAGCAGAAGTATGTAGTATGTAGTGTTGTTTGTTTTCGTCTTTGTTTTGTCACCGAAGTTGATATGCGACGAGGCTGCAGATTTCAACAACAGGGATGTTGCACTTATATCGCAGACATCACTGCTATTAGTTGTATTACTTTTATATGTAAAAATTAGTTTAATAAGTTAGTAAAATTAAATTTTATAATAAATTTTTAATTTTTCTACACACAGAAGTCGACTTTCTACCCTTAGGGGTTGCTAATCGAATGGTGAGAATACTTCGAGTGAACTAAGCAACTAGCAGTGGTTTGTTTGTTCGATTCAGTTTCGGAAATTTTGATGTCAAAGATGCACCCTCTCCCTCTCTCTGGTCGGTCAGTCACTCAAAAAATTATGTGAACTTTTACAACTGATGGAGAAAGACTGGCACGTATGCTGTCTAGCGGAACTAGCAGCAGAAGCACTAACATCAATCATATGACAGTTTGGAATCATTTGAAAAGAATAGAATAATACAACAAGGAATTCAAAAATGTATCAAAAAACTGCGGAGAGAAAACATTACCTCCATTATATCTCGTCCTCGTTGAATTCTTTATTATGCAATTTGTACAAATGACAAGGAATACCACTATTATTTCAACGGGCGCAAAATTTAACAATATTGTGAGCTAAGTGAACTTTTAAATAAGAATTGAAAAGAAGTGAAAGAAGCATAGAAGTGCCTTATAATCAAAAAAAACTTGGAAAAAACTTGTTTGCTTTGGAAAACTACTTCAACTGCTTTGCTACTGAAAAAAAAAAACTATTTCAACATGATATTTGTTTTTCATTTTCTTTTATCTTTATATTTTAATATTCACCTTGAAATTTACAATATGCGTACATTATGTAAGTTTCTAATTGAACTTAAATTTAATTTTTATCTTTTTAGGACTTCATTATAATATTATGTTTTAATTTGAATTTCAAACGAATTTTGTTAATACGAATTATAATTATAAATTGAATTTTTTCAATATTTCTTTCTTTCTCTCTCTCTCTCTCTCTTTCTCTTTTGTTGAACTCTTTAATTATTATTGAATTTAATTATCTTTGAATTTCCACATTAACACGCACGCACATATATATATATATATATATATAAGAAAAAGAAATCCATTATTTTTCGGTAGATGGCTACACTGGTAGATTTCTCGTAAAGTATCGATCAAACAACTTCAGATTTATGCTCGTTGGAAAGGTGATATTTCGCAGTAAAAAAAATTCTTTTGTTGTTTTTTGGTTGGTGCATTCAGTTGTGAGTTACAGCGTGTCAAAAATGGAAGTGAACAAAGAGAAAATTCGGTACATTTTACAGTTTTTCTTTGACAAAGGCAAAGGAAAATGCAAGCCAGGCGGCTACAATTGTGAATGGTGTTTATGGTTCCGATACTGTAACAGGCAATGATGTGCAATTTTGGTTTCGTAGTTTCCGTTCAGGAATTTTTGATGTTAAAGATGCACTTCGGTAGCTTGGTTGGGAAGTTTTAATGCATCCGCCATACAGTCCGGACTTGGCACCAAG
>KK351054.1:310121-320888 GCA_000671755.1 Glossina brevipalpis | reverse complement strand
GTGTGTGTGTGTGTGTGTGTGTGTGTGTGTGTATTTATTTATTTCTTTTTTTTTTTTTGATTTTAAAAAAGACATCAAACACAACTTTCATCGATGATCGTCTGCTGTGTATGACTGTGAAAGTGAAACTTGTGTGTACCGCTATATAAATATTTTCATAATGACATTTTTATTTTTCAAATTTGTATAGAAAATTCGTATTCCAAAGTTTTTTTTAATTCGCAGGCATAATGCCGTCGTGGTATGAAAAAGCAGTTAGTTACCCCGTCTACGAGTGACAATCAAATTTTAAAAAATTGTTGAAAAAAAAAAAAAAAATTAGGAGAATCACATTCTTGGAGAAACTGTCTATCTTAGGCAAGTAATACTACGGAGAGAGTCTAAAGTGCATCTTCTTTACAAAGTGTACATAAATTTGTTGCGAGAAGATTCTTATCGTACGCGCTTTCCGTAAAGTTATGTTCGATTTTTAATATAACAACAAAGCAGAACATTTTGAAGGGTATAACGGAAGGGGCCCGCCGCCCTTTTTAGTTCTTTTAGTCGTGTTGTTTCGTATTTTTACAACTAGAAACTACTACTAGCGTCGTCTTTCTCTTCTTTTTTATATATATACAAACTGGAGTATTACAGACCAACAAGTCAACCAACCAACCTGTCTAAGAAATGGATAAAACCAACCAACCTGTCTAAGAAATGGATATAAAAAGCTTTGCTTGTCTTCTATTTATAATTTCCTTTTCAAAAAAAAAAAAAAAAAAAATACGCATTTTATACTCACACTAACAGAAGGTAAGGGGTATATTATTGCGTCTCTCTCACTCTGGGAACAATAAATAAAGACCCTAATAATACGAGAAAACGAGAAAATACAAATTGTTTGGTAAAACTTGGCATTAATATTAGTTTGGGGAAAAGGTAATCCATTATTTTCCAATTCGAAATGTTAAATAAAGTCTTGAAGTTCTTATAAGATTGGATGTATTACCTTTTCCCCAACCTAATATATCGGGCTAATATCTTCTTTTCACTTTCGCGTTTCACGATTCTCAAAATATTTCAAAACATCTTTCAAAAATATGATTTATTCGAAATAATACAACTCGTTATTTGGAGAATATGATAATATTTGCACAAGTAATTCATAGTTCAATTGATAGAAATTTAATGGGGCGATTTTTGCCGAATAAACCAATGGATTAAAATGATGAAAGAGGATTTTTTTTTTCTCTTTTCTTTTCATGATAAGTAAGCCTTTACATGGCGAAGAGAAACAATGATTAACCCATTTTATTACCTAAATAGTTGAGGAATTTTGTTAGGCCATGAGGTCATGTAAGGTATTTGCCCCATTATAATTTTTTAACTTGTTTTATTCAAATTTCGATAAGACTATCAAACTATATATATCCATATCTGTTACTCAAAAAAAAGCAAGTAAAGAAAATATATTGATATTTTCAAATTTTCTTTAAATTTAAATCCATGTGGACGGTCTGCCTAGTCGGATTTTATTAGTTATCATATACAAAACGCTTAAGAGCAGCGGCTGGACATATTTCAAGCATATGAATTTGATAAATAGACGTAGACGCTACACTAAATTTAATTAAATTAATTTGAAATTTGTTCTCTTCGAAAATATAATTTTAGAATTAGTCTATATTCGAGAGAACAATAATAATTTATTGTTTGTTAATTTATTCATTAACATTCATTTACAGCTTTTTTCTTTCATTTTGGCGGCAATCGCCTGAAGACTTTTTAAAATTTTAATTAATTTATAATATCTCTACGTTTAACAAAGAACTTAAACTTAAACTTTTTGACCAAAAATAAAACTTAACTAAAAATTCTCCCGCACGCCACAATCAGTATAAACCAACAGTGAAGTTGTACAGCTTTTTGTCGTTATGACAATCTAGAGTAGTTGCTATTTGAATAAAGAATCCTGCTACTATTACTGCTATTAATGCTGCTACTGACACTACTGCTGCTACTGCTGCTACTGCTGCTACTACTGCTACTAATAATAAGTACTACTGCTACTAGTACAGCTACTAGTCCTATTACTGCTACGTCTACTACTACTGGGGCATTGCTATTACTACCACTAAAATTTAATCTTTCGTTTTTAATAAAAAGTTCTTCCTTTTCCTTCAAAAAAAAAAAAAGATATTCTGTTTTCTTAATCTAAGTACACATCATGATGAAGAAATGTTCACTATTTAGAAACAATATATGAGATGTTAGCTGAAATATTAAAGCGGATTTTACTACACACACACATTCATTCAGCGAATATTCTGATCATCTGTAAAAGTCCGAAAATGATTAATGAAATGTTTAGGGAAAACATTATGTATAAACTTCAATTGATTCGTTAATAAGATAAGATATTGATTTCAATAATTTGGCGAAAGCGTTAGTATCGAAGAATGCAAAACAAAAAAAAAAAAGATTCTTACAAACACAATCTATGCCGGTATCTAAGCAAAGAGCTTTTTGTGTGCTTTTTAACTCCGATCCCCCGAGTGCTTATAAAACTTGTAATAAAATCCATTAGATTCGAATAAAGTAATGCAAGAAGATTCTTCTGACTATTGATTTATGTGTTAGGTCTGAAGAAATATATATGATATTTAAATAATACAAAATACTATGTATGCACTTCTCCAAGTTCTATACATCATATATTGTCTGTTTATTTACGACAAGGATATCTGTAATTTGCGCGTCTTGTCTTGTTTTCTTTTTGAAAGTTTTTGTGGCGCTTTTAATTCTCCAGAAATCCAGAAACTGAGTAGAATATATAGAAATGTTTTGGACTTTTGATTGAGTGCGCAATTTTGCTGCGTCTATGTATGTACTGCAAGTCGAAATTAATTCTTATTAAAAAGGATAAATTATTTGACCTGCACTATTACGGTCAAGACCATTTCCGTGATTTTTGTGAAGTAATGCTTATATATAATCAAAAATTTTATTTGTCTTTATAACTTCCTTTTTTTCTTTTTTTTTTTTTGACATTGATTTACGCGACCTTCCTTCTAAGGGAATCAATTCCCACCTCTATACGTCATATATTCTCTACTATACGTCATCTATAAGTAGAAATTTTTATTGTACATAAGAAGCATTGAGATATAAAATGTAAACTTCACTCATATATATATATTCTGTTGTTACGAGTTTGAAAATATTGAAAATATTGGGTAAAGGGTTACGTTTGAAAATTTTCCCATACTCTTATTAATAACAAACATATGAGCTATAGAGTAGGTTTTTATAAAAATATTTATAAACATTTGCGTCTGCTATCAATAAATATTTAGAAAAATTTTTTCTGATTACAAGGGATGGATACACCCATAAATTGTCATAAAGACACACACAAAAATGATTTTTTAATTATTTCTTTATATTATTGTTTATAAAGATAATTTCTTATATCAGTAAAGAATCAAATTAAAGACAATGCTCCATGGAACTGCTGACATCAAAACTACAAACAATCATACGAGCAAAATTTGAACTCAATAACAATTAAAATCATTACCTACATAGATAATAATGATGCACAATCGTGACTAATAATATGCGGTCTAATTTTTTTTTTTGGTTTATTTCGGATGCTAAAAACATATTATATATCATAATTATTTTTTCATTTTTACAGTTGAAAATTTAATAAAACAATGGGCACCGATAGTATGGTTAGCGCCTGAGGAGAAATTCATGCCATTGGGAGTAGAGGAATTTTTAATTCATGTTCATCCCGAAAATAAGGGTAAACCATTTACACCTGGTATGCCAGTTGGAGATATATCCGAGAAAGCTTACTTAGTAACAAATACAGATATAGGTAATTAATTACGTAAATTGTTGTTCGCAAAAAATAATTGACAAAAGAATTATTATTATTATTATTATTATTATTATAATATTCATTCTCTTTGTTAGAGCAACTTTTAGAAAATCAAACTTCTTTTATTTATGGACACAATCCTAATATTGCACCAGTTCCTATTTATGCGGTAGTAACTTTATGTTCATCAGAAAATAATCCTTTAAAATTGGATATTGCTCCGTCACCGCCATCACCAATAATGATAGGTACTAGAGCTGCTTATATACCTATTTCGTTAAAACTTCAAGAAGAAAATAAAAATGATACTCTTAGACGTTCATCACGTTTATATCCTATGTTTAAAAGAATGCGACGTAACATAGTAGATAATCGAACACCAGTTATACCTAAATGTAATTTAGTAATGGGCGAAACCGTAAAAACTGCCGCCAAAGATTTATTAACGTCATTGCCATCGAATTCATCACTGGAAACGACCACTCATCAACAAACAGAAAAATATAATAATTTCATTGCCAATTTGGCGGATAATGTAAAATTCAGTTTACCCTTAGATGATTATGAAAATATGGTTGGCTATGAAGGTGAAATGTCAAAGCAACAGAAACACAAAGCAGATTTAAGTAATAGAAAAGATATTAAAGTCCCAATGTTTCATGTCACCTATTGGATGTTTTATCCTTATAGCCAGGTAAGCATGTGTATCTCAAACTGTTCTATAAAAAAAAAAAAACTCAACTCAATGTAATAAAATAAATTCAAGGGTAAAAATATGTGCACTTTGAGTTTGGGACCTTTCGGTAGCATACCTTTTCCGGCAGTATATGGTTATTGTTTGGGCAGAAATAAAGATATCGGCAGTCATATTGGTGATTGGGAACACATGAGCTTATATTTTAATTGTGCAGCCGAACCAGAAGCCATGTACGTTTCAGCTCACGATGCTGGTGCTTATTACACTTACAATCATTTGACTGGTTCTTTTGAATTTAAGAAACAAGAAACACGCAAAGGTATCTTACAAAGGCCTAACTTTCCGAAAACTGTAACCACTTTCGATGATCATCCGGTATTATTTGCTGCTAAGGTAAAAAATGCTTTCAATCAATCAAATGCTTCATAAGAACTAGATATGTAAAAATATGCACGCATATATATATATATATATATATATATATTATAGGGTTCTCACGGTCTATGGACAGCTCCCGGTAAACATCGCTTTATGAAAGTAGCTCGTTTATATGATATAAATGGTTTTGGTACACCCTGGAATACATGGAAACATGTCGATATTACATATGAAAATTTAAAATCATATGGTGAGAGATATTACAATTTCTTTTAAAATTTATCGAATGTTTTGCTAAATGATTTGCTATTTTTTTTTTTTTTTTTTGAAGGACGTTCATTAACTCCTAGCTGGCTATTTTTCAAAGGAAAATGGGGCAATCCGAAAAGTAAATGTCATCCGTTAAGACGAATAGGTTTAAATTTTTGTGAATATACCGATGGACCAGTTGGTATACCCTTAAAAGAATCACATTTTCAATGCGGTCTTTCTTATAAAGATTAAATGTATAAAACCATTAGCGATTTATATCTATATCGTACTTATTTATGGTTAAAAAAATACTTAATGCAAAAACTGGAAATTTAAATAAAAATTTTTTTTTTTAAATTAATATAATAAAACAAATTATTTTTCATACTTCACACTAATCATTTTGGTATACAAACTATTTGCATGATATTACGAGCACAATGAAAACAACGTATTCAAATTTTATTAAAAGAACGAGTGTTCAGAACCACATCTCGATTCAGGTAAGCAGATGGATGGGACCTAAGCTTTCTACTCTACCACAATGCAAAGCAATTTAGCAATTTAGTTTTTTGGAAAAATGTCGATAAAAAAGTTCTCATAAAATCGTATTTTTTTTATTAATGTTTTCCTTTTTAAGACGAGAAAAAGAAAAGAAAGAAATTAAAATATTGGGGGTTTGGGGAAAAAGAAATTCATCCAATCTTATAGGAACTTCAGGATTTTATTTAACATTTCGAATTGGTAAATAATGGATTTCTTTTTCCCCAAACTAATATATAGCAAATATAATTTTTTCTGTCAACGAGGCATTGCCAAAATAATAGATTTCTTTTTCCCCAAACTAATATATAGCAAATATAATTTTTTTCTGTCAACGGGGTATTGCTTTCACTCGCAAATTCTTTGGAAATAATCGCTATTATATCATAAATCAATTTATTCAAAGTATAGCTTATATTGCTTCCAGTTACATACAACATCGCACCGACTGGTTAAGGTTCCCGCAAAATGCATCTGTCCAGATTATATTGAAAATCGCTACTAAAAGGAACATTTTTTTAATTAGCGGATTTTAGCTGCCTATCAAACGAAATTGTGAATCAAGTTTAATGATTTTTGTTCTTACAAACAAACACATCGGACTGGCTTACATAATTTAGGTTCTACTATTCAGAACACATACATACATACATACGAGCATAAGTCGGTGGTAAACAACAAACAGATTGGTCCGTAGTTTCTAAGTATCCCTTTTTTTTATATAGAAGTTTTATTTTATTTTACTTATATATTAGTTTGGGGAAAAAGAAGTCCATTATTTTCCAATTCGAAATGTTAAATAAAGTCCTGAAGTTCATATAAGATTGGATGGATTTATTTTTCCCCAACATAATATAACGCAGCAAACAGTCCCACTGAGGGAGTTGCAAATACATTACGTTACGGTGCTGTTATTAATAGCAAAAAAAAAAAAAAAAAAAAAACCGAGAGAATATATATATAGATAATAGTGCCGTCTCCGATACAAATTCCTGTCTTACACTTGACTTAAAGTACCGATTTATGAAGATATAAATGGCATTTAAAATAAAAATAGATCCCGCTTTCAAGTTTTCAAGTTTTGTCGAGTTGTTCGATAAGAGATTAATTAATACAAGAAACATTAACATAAAACTTACTTGAAATATTAAATTGGCACTTTCGCTTAAAGTTGTTTCATCCGGAGAATCAACAGGAATTTGTCTAGTAAATCTTGTATCAAATTGTGACACATCGTCTTCACTGCGCTAAAATTTTCAAAGTATCGGAAATTGATTAAAAATTTCATTTGCTTGCATTATTATTATTATTGTATTATTTTACCAGAAGTGGCTTAATTGGTGGATCTAAGCGACGAGCCAATACATCATCCCAATTAACATGTTTAAAAAAAGGATGAGATTGTACAGTAGCCGCATCTTCAGGACCGCTACCTAAACGTTGTGATTCCTGACGTTTCATTAAACGACGCACCAAATCTCTAGCTTCTGGGGTTAAATAAGCAGGCAAATTTAGTTTGGCTTTTAATATGGTTTCAATCGTTTTCTTGCGATTTTCTGCAGTAAAAGGAGGCTAAATAAAAAGAAACAAAAAAAAAAAAAAAAAAAAATNAAAAAAAAAAAAAAAAAAAAATTAAAAGAAAATAAAACAAAAGTAATTCTCTAAGGGTTATATTTTTTTTTTTTTGGAAAATATTTTAACTTACTACACCAGTTAACATGTCAAACATTAAAGCACCTAAAGACCACCAATCAACGGCTTTACCATGACCACTACGTGTTAGAATTTCGGGAGCCCTTTTCCATAAATATATAAATAATATTTAAATTTATTCCCATAAGTTAATTAATTTTTAATTGACTTGATAATGCATACATATACTCAATTGTACCACAAAATGTGTGAGTAACGATGCCTTCCTGTATGTGTTCTTTGCATAAACCGAAATCGGTAAGTTTGACATGACCTTGAGCATCCAATAATATATTTTCCGGTTTTAAATCACGATAAATTATACCCAATTTATGTAAATGACCTAAAGCCATTATAATTTCACTTAGATAGAAACTGAAATTTATTAAATAATAATAAAAAAAAATTTAAAAAAAAATTATATAAAAAAATCAAAATTTAAGATTTATATATTTCTCTTACCATGTTGTATCCTCCAAAAATATACCTTCACGTTCCAAATGCATAAATAATTCACCACCACTTAGATATTCCAAAATCAAATACAATTTCCCATCTGTTTGAAAAGCATAAACTAATTCAACAATAAAAGGATGTTTAACCGCTTCCAAAATATTTCGCTCGGCACGTGTATGAGCTGTGTCTTTTTGATTTGTGACTATTGATGCTTTTTTTAAGACTTTCATGGCAAAATATTTGTTAGCATCACGACCAGAGGTCTTGCGTACCTATATACGTAAGTAAATACAAGAAGGTTATATTACAAAATTTCAAAGAAATCGATCCTTCTCAATTTAATTTCACTTACCTGAAAAACTTTGCCATAACCACCTTTACCTAAAACTTTTTTTAATTCAAAATCTTTAGGTCCTAATTTAATTTTCCCAGGATTTACATTTTCTTCGGATAACTGTATGGTTTCCTGACCTTCAGCTCTGTAAGCACATAATAATTTATAAAAAATTTTTTTGAAAAATTTCTGGTTCCACAAAATGTCAAATTTTAATTAAAAAATTAAACATACGAACAACATATGTATTCCAATTCATATTATTACTCACTCTTGTTGTATGTTTATGCTTAATTCCGGTTCCAAGTCGACCTGCAAAATATTAAATTAATTAATTTAATAATATCGAAAAAAATAAATGTAATAATAATAATAATAATAATTTATGCAATTAGGGAAATTATTTAATCAAAACTAAGTTCATAGTTAATTTTTAGTTCACTAACTACTAAAGCTAAATCGAGTTTAACATTGAAACCTGTGCCATTGCTGGACCAAGATATATATAATCACTGAAAGCGGATTGTCTAAAGGTGAGAAGGAAAGTGCAACGCTCCAGAAGAAGAAAAGCAAACTTCTTCGGTCTATTGACTCTCTACAAAAACCTGCGCAGGGACCTGAAAAATGCCCCAAGAAGCAGTACAAAAGGAGTTTCGAACGTCTATGCCAAGATCCCGACATTAATCCATGGGGTACGGCATATAAAGTCGTAATGAAGAAGATGAAAGGCACAGGTCACCATAAGTAACCTGCTCTCTCATGCTGCATAGAATAGTCTCAGCTTTCTTTTCACAGAGATCACCATATGTGGCAGTGGAATTTTTTGGTACGGAACATGAGCCATCCCAACAAGTCACTACGACAGAGCTGCTGATAGCTAGTGAGAGAATAGGAGACAGAATGTCGCCAGGCCTGGAAAGAACTCTAAACATCGTATTAAAAGCAGCCATTCGAAGAAGACCTGCAGAAGAAGAAGAAGGCTGCAACACTGCCTTCTAGGATAAATGGAAGACTCAGAGGCCGGTTCTCATTCCAAAAGTCCGCCCAACGAGCCACATTCGTATCGTCCTATCTGCCAGTTAAACACAATAGGTAAACACTATTCGAGATAGTTATATATTGAAAGTGGCCGAAGATAGTAATGCCCTCTTCGCTAACCAATCCGGTTTTAGAAGAGCACGGTCAGCGGTAGATGCAATTAAAACAAGTACTAGGGTTGGAATCGGATGCCATACCCGGGGACCGCTGGCGATGTAAAGACTGCGTTTCATTCAGCGGACTAGGGAAGTATACGTATAGGGCGCTCTTGAAAATATAGGCTTCACAGTACATCTTAGATATTATAACAAGCTATCTGTCGAACCGTACGTTCGTTGTTGTATGAAAGCGACAATGGCACGCGAGTTATACAAAATATTGACGGGCTGCTCCCGTAAGCATCTATACAGAGTTGGTCACAACAGCTCGTCGAGCTGTCCGATATGCGTAGATACAGAGGAAGATGTGCAGCATGTATGTAATGGTATTCTGCAGCACGCTCGAGAAGGGGCGGTCTCAGGTGCCACACCAGTGAAACAATGCAATGATCGGCAGTACAGTATCCTGGAATAACGTCGACGCGTTCGTTAGCGAGACTCTCTAGGAAATACGATCGCTAGAAAGGCAACGGACGGAAAGAAGATGCAGAAGAAACCCATAATGGAATCCACTAAGGTCCCACCAATAGAAGCGCACCAATTGCAATCACCTTTCGCGAAGTAATACCTGACGGTGGTTGGTGCCACGGAGGACAATGGTTGGTGCCACGGAGGCCAGTGGTGTATGAAATGTGTGCGGAGGTAGGTTTAGTACGTAGGCGCCATGAATCGTGCATGCTGCTGGTTTGGGCCAACAGTATCTTTGGAAGCTTGCAAAGCAAAAGACAAAAAAAAAAAAAAACCCTTATGTGCGACATTTCGCTACGAAACTATGCAACCGCCTAACAACTTTCTTAATTGGTGACAAACAAAATTTGTAAAATAGATTTATTTTAGCTCAAAAAATCCATTAAATAATTTTCGATTGTCGTATTGCTATTGACCTTTGAAATCGTTAAGTTTGTATACGTAAAATATCGTATGGTACACAAGCGAATCTTTCTGGCGTAAAAACATATAATGGTAATTATTAAATTGTCAACTAAATTTACTTATAAATCATTTAATTCATATGGACGATTATGATTATTTACAATTAAGAACAGACGAAAAAATAAACTCGTCTACTAAATATAAACTATTACACGCAATAACTTTTAATTAATAACAATTTATTGGATAAAAAAACTATAATATGTTTTTCAAAAACATTTCGAAATTGTGTTAAAATAAATATTAAAATACATAAAAAATACTTGAAAAAAAAAAAAAAAATTTTAAAAACTACATGTATATATATATGCATATTACGACATTTGGGTGAAAAAAAAATTTCATATATATACGTATAAATATTATGAATATGTGCTTACACGTAACAAAAAAAAAAAAAAAAAAAAAAAAAAAAAAA
>KK351054.1:245892-263511 GCA_000671755.1 Glossina brevipalpis | reverse complement strand
ATGGATTTCTTTTTCACCAAACTAATATAAAAACTTCAAATTGAAAATTCAAAATTCAAAATGAAAAAAAATTTGTTATGGTTCGGTCGAACCATTAACGAATAAAAACAAAAAAAAAAAAAAGTATTGACAATTTGATTTGATCTGAAAATAGTCATATAAGTTGTAGCAAATTGATTTAAGACGTATACATATCTATCTATTAAGTCTATTCATATAACGTTTAAATTAATCTTTTGGCTCACCCAATAATATCAAGAGCTTTTGGTCAAAAATTTTAACAATGTTAACCGATGATTTATTATTGTTTTTTCTGCAGTTAAAAGTGTTCCTTTGAGAAATTCGAGATATAATCTTTCTCTGCTCTTTTTTTTTTTTTGTTCTGTAATCCTTCTTAATTACAACCTGTCTCTATACGTGCAGATGAAATCTACTGAATGGCTTATGGTTAAATAAAAAAAAAAAAAATTTCACAGTAAAGAGCTTAAGGCCATCCATATCCCAATCGCAACAGTATTAAGCACATTGCATTCCAAGTGTATTGGCCTACTTTGAAAGAAAGCTATGTAAGAATAAATTATTTTTTTTTTTGTTTTTCGTTGAATATTTCCTTCCGTCTGTCACATATAGCCTATATTTGATTTTTACTATATTCGATTTTAACAATAACAGGCGTTAAAATTAAAACTTTTTTAATTTCGAATTGTTTGCGGGGTTTGTAATTTTTACTTATAGTCGTTTTCAAAATTAATTTACAAAATTCTACTAAAACCAAATATATATGTCTCTAGTATATATCTTGAAATGAGCTCCTCATTCGATTTACGCCACACATAAGGTTTACCGTCGGACCCAAATATGTTGAATTTACTTTCATCGGTAAACACATAACTCGTTTCCAGAATGAAAAATCTTTCAAACAATGGACTTTTGCAAATTCCAGACGTACCTTTTTATTGCGGTTGTTAATTAGGGGTTTAACTCGTACTCTTCTACCATTCAAATTGGCCCGATGGAGCATGTTTCTAATCGTTTGAGCGCAAACTACTTTCCCCACTTCACTTTCAGCGATAGCAACTAATTTTGAAGCACTTAAAAAAGGGGTTCGCTTTTGTCTTACGCACAAGGTAGCGCTTATCAGCTGATGTTAAAATTTTGTTGTGTGCCGATTTCGACTTATTTTTCACAGTTTTGTTGATCTTATAACGTTTTAGCACATATTGAAGTAGTAGAGTGACTCCTATTTACTATATTAGAAATTTCTCTCAAAGATTTCCCATCTTTAGAGTGCTTCACAATCAATTCTATGATATTTGTGCTAGTGTGACCTCTTTACCTTCCCATCTTCCTTTTTGTGTCAATTTTGTACAAAAACTATCTATTTTAATTGTAAGGGGAATTCCCCGAAATAGACAACAAAACATTTGCGAAGTTGGCTGCGATTGCTGTCAGTGGGTTGCATTTTAAAAGTAGTGTACGAGTTTGGCTTTGGCATTGAATTTACTGCTGTTTTTCTTTGTCGTTAAAATAATATTGTTAAAAATCAAAATTTTTCTTTTTTAGTTTTTGTTATTAAAAGTTAGTGAAAAATAAGCTATAAAAAATTAATACTGAACTTTTCTCAAATTATATTTTGGGTATAAAAAATCGGATAAAGAAAAAAAATGTTGTGGTGTACGAGTTTGGCTTTTACCCACTGTATATATACCCTTGGGATGCATCCATCCCTATATATTTTTACGTTCAATCCACAAATCGTAATTTTTGAGATATTTTGATGAAATTTTGCAAAATTTTTTAATTAAGTGACGCATTTTGAATCATGTATGTTTTACACTAACCGAAATGGATTGGATGGACTCTATGTCTAAAATCATTCCCTATATATACTTTTAATCCTCTTCGAAAAGAGGATTAGTTTTACTACATTTCGATCAACCATGACTGAACTGTTCAAGTTTTTTGACGTCCCATGATGTAAGGGGTCACTCATTCTTTTGCATGCAATAAGGTTATCATTTTTCGGTATTCTAGTGAAGCATTGTATTTTTGGAGAGACAAGTATAAAAGATGATCGGATATATATATATAATGAGTCAATGCACATGAGAGCTAATTGCACGAATTTGTTAGAGTAAATTTATTATATAAACACTAAAGTGACTTAATTGATTATAAACATGTACTTAAAGGAGAGTAATTGTTGCAAACAAAACGTTGAGTTTAAAAAAATTTCTCTTCTAATGAAGAGATACCTACGCATCGCTTGTTTATGTTTAATGCGAATATATATAAATGAAGAGTTAANGGAATCTACGAAACCAAAATTGCACATAATTGGCTGTTAATGTCACCTTTCCGACGAGCATAAATCTGAAATTGTTTGATCGATACTTTACGAGAAATCTTACAGTGTAGCCATCTAGCGAAAAAATAATGGATTTTTTTTTCGCCAAACTAATATTTTAATTTAATTTCAATTTTTTCGAAATCCCATGCGCTTTATGCATCTGTTATATTAATTAATGATAATTCGATTTATGATTGATTCCTGTTTCCTTTTATTCAAAGCTCTATAATAACTATCCGTTTCTAACTAACAATTTTCACTATAGTTACGTATACCATTGAAAATTCATACGTAACAACAATTGTTTACCTTTGAAAAGTATGCGACTATTGTTGTTTTGATAAGAATAATTTCCTATTCTATGTTTTATTGAGATATTAGAAATTTGTCAGTACACTCGAGCAGCAGCTTTAATCATACATTAAATTATGTTAAAAAATATTGAGTCTGGATGTAGGTGTATATGAATGAATGTGAATTCATTTAATTAAATGTTTACTTTCTTATAATACAAAAAAAAAAAAATTGAAAAAATCGACCACGTCCACCTTATGTAAATAGAGTATTAATTAATTTAAGTTTTTTTGTGAAATCGTTTGTAACATCAATAAAAGAAAGCTGCAAAGAAGCAATAAAGTACATCAGTATCAAAAATCCGGAGTCCACCTTGATAAGTCAGTCTGTCAGTCTGTCAGTCTGTCCGTCTGTTTATTTGTCTCTGCCTGTATAAGTGTTTAATGTCTGTATAGCAAAAGCATTTCCTCGGTCGAGAAAGTTAAGATATCAGCAGTTTTAAATTTGACCATTGAGTATCGAAAATTCGGTCACACCCGAGAAACAATTTTCTTCCTTGCTTTTATTTATATTATTTTCAATTTGATTAAACAAAAACGTTTACCGTAAAGGTAAGACGACTTAATTGTTTACGGAAGGCTAACTCATATATTAGTTTGGGGAAAAAGAAATCCATTATTTTCCAATCGCGAAATGTTAAATAAAGTCCTGAAGTTCATATAAGATTGGATGGATTTCTTTTTCCCCAACCTAATATGTATCTTATTTCCATGCTTGATTCAGCATCATATACCGAGTAGGTGTATTTATATCCGTTTCTCTTCGCAGTGTAATTAATTCTACATCGCTCTGGACAATATTTCGATGCTAAATTATTATCCTTAGTCTTTACTTTACACTGTATATATCTATATACCTTAAATTATTTCTTAAAAACTGTCATTTGTGACAATCGTAACTTTTCATCATTCGTTCATTGCGTGCCGCAAAGATCTTCGAAAGTTAGACGTGTCTTGCGGGAATGTGTGTGTGATGTTGCCATATTTTATTATTATTACTTTAGTACTACAAAGATGAGATTATTAATAATCTGCACGAATATTATGGGTTTTTTTTATTTTATTAATAACACATTTAGACATCAAACAGGCAGAAGGACAGTTATGTTCTAATTATACTTTTTTGAATCGAGTGGATTTATCATAAGAACATCTGATTGCTGCATATATATGTTCGTGCAAACTTAGCATACCCTTATCACACCATTGGTGTAGAGGGCCTAATAAATCATTGATTGGTAACACAAGGTTTAATCTTTAACATTTCATGATGAACATGATGAACATTAGCATAAATAGTCATCATGCTGTAGACATTTACTGCGGTACGTTTTGTTTGTATTACGAAGGTCTGTCTTTCCAGGACCTTCCCCCCGTATAAGAATTATTGTGAACAATAAGTCTTTATATGATGACAAGGTTAAGAATTGTATTAGGCTGAGTGCTGTAGTAGGATATTCAATAGTGAGCCTTGCTCTTCATGCTATACACATTTTATTTTATTCAGAATTACTGCGGTAATAACCCACACAGTGGGTTCTACGAGAAAAATTAAACTAAACTGGAAATAGTTCGCACTTGAAGCTTTTCGAAGTAAAAAACATGCCACATTAACGGCTTAAAAAAAGGATCATACATAAATCATGATTGGTGGTAGACCAGCTATTTATTTTTTACTTACCGTCATCATGTGAAGTCACGCTATCACTATCACTATCAGCTTCCAAATCATTGCGATTAATGCCACACGATTCTAAACCACTCGGTTGACTTAAGGAACGTGTAGGCAATGATTTAGGTGCCTCTCGTTCATTATACAAATCGAAGCTTCTTAAGAATTTTGCTTTATTTCCTGCATTAGCTGGGGATGGTTGATCGATAAATGAAGACACTTTTGCCGAACTAGTCCTACGTACTGGACGTACTTTCAAAGGGTTCTACATTGAATAATAATGATAACAAAAAAAAAAATACATCAAAATTTATACAAACGTTGAAGAAATTAAAAAGAAAAAAAATCTCAATATACCATTTTACTGTCTTGTATTTTGCTAATACCAGCGTTAACGTTATTAACCAAAATGCGAGAAAATTGTTCATCGTTTTCCAATTCAATTTGTATACCAGAATCTCCGCTATTGCATTTGTCGCGACGATTGTGTTTAGTTTTACGTCTCTCTTTCGATGAACGCCATATTAATGGTCCAAAACGATATCTGGTCGATGCACTATCGGTGCTATCACTTGTAATATCTGTTTCGGACATAATTAATTGACCGTTTGCTCCTGTTGTCGTTATATGAATTGAGTCCACATTATGGGAATTTTGTAAAGAGTTACTTTGGCATAATGGTTGTGTTGATGGTTGCCTATTGAATTGGGTTAAGGTGCGTTTAAATTTCTGAAGTACACCTACGTACTGATTGGATAGTACTTGATTGACACTAGATGTATTGTTAGTTAGATTAGTGTCGCTGTTGGTGTTATTATCAAATTGACTAGAATTGATAGGACTACTGCATGTTTCGGAATTTGAGCAAACTTCTTGCTTTGATGCGCTAGCAGTTAGGGAAGGACTGGAAACGGCACGACACTGTTAAGAAATAGAACAAAAAAAAACTCAAATATATTAATCTATTAAATTATCACAAGTATTATGATGATGTTTAGGTATGAAAAAAACCTTTACATAACAAAAAAATCAATAGTCAACACAAACGAGATTATAATTATTGTAGAGAATCGTTATCATCCATTTATAAGTTGATTCCTTTATTTTCTCTCAACCTTTCTAATTCATCGTCATCATTATCATTATCATTGTTACTTGCAAAAAGACTCACATATTATTACTGATGAGAATTGCAAACAATGCTCTTTTTAATGCGAGAAACTATTGCGAGAAACTAGCACATCTATTGCGACTACAATTTAAGCAAAAAGATTTGAAAAAAAATTGTATAAATTCCTTAAAAGAATTCTTGTCTTGTTCAGAAGGGTATCAAGAAAAAAATGAAATTAAAAAAAAATGAATATTAGGTTGGGGAAAAAGAAATCCATTAGTTTTTCGGTAGATGGCTACACTGCTAGATTTCTCGTAAAGTATCGATCAAACAATTTCAGATTTATGCTCGTTGGAAAGGTGACATTANAAAACGGTGCATATTTGACCCAAATCGGACAATCCGAAGCATGTGTTAAATAAAGTCCTGAAGTTCATATAAAAATAATGGATTTCTTTTTCCCCAAACTAATATTATACAGATCATACGTAGGAATAATGATGCACACACGTGAACTGAGTGTATGGTTTCCCTTCTATGTACACAGAAAATATATAAACATATAATAAACATACGAACAAACAATTATTATGTATGTATTCGTATGTTTTAGTTCACTTTTTCAAAATTTTGTATTTCAGATTTAAAAAAGAAAACAAAAAAAGGATTAAATTTCTGATGAGAACAAAAATGTGAGACGACAAGATGAGGTGAGAGAGAGAGAGATGTTAAAATTTCTGTAACATAATAATAAAACAATTTTCTTATCTGTATAAATATTTGCTTTACCGTAGGTAACAACAACATGTAAGTGTTTTAGATTTAGGATTCTTAAAATTGTTTCTTTATGTCTTTAAATTATATTGTTGTAACAAATAATATCGCATATTGTGTGGCTGCCATTTGTATAAAAAGCAAGTAAAAATAATGCTGGTAAATGAAACCAAGTCAATTGGTTGCCTTAAAAAAATTTTATATAACCAGAGTGGTGGTATAATATGTATTCTCTTCTATTGTTGTTTGAGCGCAATCGTAGTTTCAAAAGAGAGCTTCTAAGTAGGAAATTTACAACAGCAGTTTGCTTGCTAATCTTTAAATAGTTCAGAGATACGTTTACGCTTTTATACTTCTTTAAGTGCCTGTTTCATAGACCAGTATTTCTCGTGTTCTCTGTGTTTTCTTTAGATTCCTTTTCTTTTCCGTATTGAATTCTAGTACCGGCGAAATAACGTAGAGAAACATACAGCGAATTAGAAGACGTTAAGAAAATGTATAATTAATTCGGAGAGTGCGTAAGTAACTGAACATTTTTTTTTTCTTCAAAAAAAATCAAAATTCAGTCTGCAGTAAAAAAAATGTGCTAATATATACTTATATATACCGAAACGAATTTTCTATTTAACCTTATCCATATGCTGATGAGAAAAAATTATGCAACTGAACTGAAATAAAGACAGAAAGCGCTTACGCATAGATATTTGAGTTCAACATTCAATTCAATAATTTATTGAAAAGATTGAAACGATTTCAGTAGAAACCATTTTTATACCTGACGTTCGAAATTCATTTAAAAAATGTAAGAGCTAAGTTTGCAGTTCTTACTTCAAGTTTTTCTCCTTACGTCTGGAAAAAATTAAATTTGCAGGCAGGTTCAACGACAAACATATATTAGTTTGGGGTTAAAAGAAATCCATCCAATCTTATATGAACTTCAGGACTTTATTTAACATTTCGAATTGGAAAATAATGGATTTCTTTTTCCCCAAGCTAATATGTATATATATAGCATTGAATACGTTTCTTGTCTTGTTCTATGGCTTTTGTGTCATTTAATTGTCGCCGGCAACACTTCATAACACTTCATATCGTTCATTTTGTATGACCTGATTTGCCACATGAGCTCAGTAGTATGAATATATTAATATATGAATTACAGAGTTTATCTTATTCATCTACTGTACGAAAAATCACGGCAGATTCTCTTTAGAGTTTCTTTCTCCAGTCTTTATCCTTATTTGTATCTCATTGCCGAAGGATGGAAGTGTGTTTAACTTATCAAAAAAAAAAAAACACTCCACAGGCTTTATAAAGCAGCTTACGTTTTCTTGATCAAGTTATCAAGTTCTAAAGTGATTTAAATATTGGCTGTTCATCAATCTATCTGTGCCTGCAATTTTTTGTGTTTAGCAAACATTTTTGTCGATCGTAAAAATTAAAATCTGATTTGCATAAATATTCGAAATTCTTGCATGCATGCATGCATGCAGGTTAGCATTGAAAACTGGTCAACTCGAAGAAAAGATATCTCCTCTACATAATAACATATATCGAGAACATCACCACTGCTGCTTTCAGGTTTTTTTCTCTTAATATTAGTTTGGAGAAAAAAAAATCCATCCAATTTTATATGAACTTCAGGACTTTATTTAACATTTCGAATTGGGAAATAATGGATTTCTTTTTCCCCAAACTAATATTTACAACGTACTATAGATGCAACAAAAATTGTTATGTACCTATCCTATGGGTGTGATCCTATATCTACATTAATTGACGCCCAAGCCCACTGAATATTATACGATGTCGTATATTCATTTTCTTTTCATTTTTATATCCACCACCGAAGGTTAAAGGTATATTTCATTTTGTCCCTCATACTTTTGATTAGCTTAAGATTTATAGATGATTCAATATGTTTGCCTTGTTCATCGTTTTCTTTGCCTTTCGACCTCCCCGCCCCCCCTCTAAGTCACAATTATTTATAAGAGAGGTGATGTGATATACGGCCTCTGTTAAACTATGCTCAGAAAGAAGAAAAAATACAAAATCCCAGCTTTGGAGAACAACCTGCATGAAAAATGGTCTTTTTCCAATTTCAAGTTGAAAGTACTACTCCGTCTTTTTCCCCCTCTTCAATAGATTAGTTTGGGGAAAAAGAAATCCATTATTTTTTCATTAGATGGCTACACTGGTAGATTTCTCGTAAAGTATCGATCAAACAATTTCAGATTTATGCTTAGATTAAGCTTCGTCCCTACATGTACATATGAGTGACTGAGATACAAACAAAAAAAGTTTAATATTTAATGTCAGTAATTGCCTCTCCAATAGCGGCTATCGTTTTAAAATCTAAAACAAATATTTCTTAATGGATTTTAATAATTGCGAAAAAAATTTAGATCCAATAGATGTAAAGAGAAACATTCACAATTAACGAAGTGTACTGTATAATTTTTTATGTCACGATTTAAGACGATATATTCACGATTCGGCTTAAATCGAATATATTTCTTTTTTACTTTACGGAAAAAAAAAGAGACGAGAGCGAGAAAGTAATATAAAAGGAAACAAAAACGTCTAAAAAATACTACAAACATAAATATTATAATTTGGGAAAACTTACAAGATTTGATGTAAAACCATTCCGTATCCCAACAACACAAACCTCATCGCTGGTGGTTGCCGTTGCGTTCGCTGTATGTGAATTACTGTAAAAAAAAAAATTTTATTAAAGAAAAAGTAAATATAAATTTTTTAATATAGAAAATTATGTAAGAAATATATTCAAAAAAAAGAGAAAAAGAGACAAACAAAAAAGAAATTCTTAATTATCGTTTTTTTTTTCTTCAGGCAAATTTTTCCTTTTGCATGAAGAAAATAAATGGAAAGGCCACTTACTATGTAAGAGAGCGCGCGCGCGCTCGCGTGCTATACGTATTACAATAAAAAAATAATTAAACTTATTTTTGAATGTACAAAATTCTTAAAAACTATATTATCAGAGTTATCAGATAAGGAAAACTCTTGGCTTTAAATATCATTTTCGAAAGCGCCACAAAAGAAATCGTATTAGAGTTTCTCCCGTGACCGACTTCATGACAGGATCTTCGCTATTTTTCTTTTTTTCTAAGAAGTTTCTCGTTTATCATTTACTATAAGTACCTATCGTAGCATTTACTCTGAAATTCATTATTTGTAATGTTTGAAATGATCGGTTTCAATATAAGACAATAGATAGAAATTTCTTGAAATTATTCTTTGACAAGTGACAACTGACAGTGATATCGAAGTGTATCGGAATATCGGAACCATAAACACCATTCACAATTGTAGCCGCCTGGCTTGCATTTTCGCCTTTGTGAAAGAAAAACTGTAAAATGTACCGAATTTTCTCTTTGTTCACTTCCATTTTTAACACGCTGTAACTCACAACTGAATGCACCAAACAAAAAACAACAAAAGAATTTTTTTTTACTGCGAAATGTCACCTTTCTAACGAGCATAAATGTGAAATTGTTTGATCGATACTTTACAAGAAATCTACCAGTGTAGCCATCTAACGAAAAAATAATGGATTTCTTTTTCCCCAAACTAATATAATATATTCTTCCTAGCATCTGCCTAATTTCTGCATATTATTGCGCACCGTTAAGGTAACGATTTTTAATTTTTAAGTTTTACGATAATCAATGACATTTGATCTGTGAAATGTATTAGAAAAGAACCACAGCGAGTTCGTATTAGAATTCGTTATCAGGAAAGCCTATGAAGATCGAATTTTTATGGACGATTTAGTTCTACATATTTGTTCCTGTTTCATACTAAAACCGATGAAGAGTCAATGAATAGTTTGTTTTACATATTAACAACAACAACATGAGTGAGCAGCACAGCTTTTTTTGGACAATCGCATAGCGTTTGATTATTAATATTTGTACGTTCAATGAAATGTTATTAATTTATTAATTGTCTGTTGTGTTGTGTTTTCAGTTCATTTGGTCAGTATTTCACACGTTTATAAAATCATACATTTATATATATATATGTATATATAATCCATGCTTTTCCCATGCTTATAGATATTATATGTATGTATAGATATTATATGTATGTATGTGTATATATGTAGTATACACAAACACAAATAGGGGCAGATATTATACGTATTATAAAAAACTGACCGAGATATAGGTTTCATTACTTTAAATAGATGTGTGTGCGTGCGTTTGTGTATGCATATACGCACGCGTTGCGAATAACTAACAAACTCACCGTCGACATTGTAACGACAACGTTAAAGCAGATGTTGATTTTATAATCAGCATTGACCGTAACACAATTTTATGTTTAGTTGTTTGTGTTATAAAGTTAAAGCTGTTCCTGCTGCTGTTATGTTTCTCGTTGTTGTTTTTGTCGCAAAGGCAACAACAGCAACAACAACAACAGCACCTGATGATGATGATGATGATGATGATGATGATATTTTCGTTGGACTTGTAATTAATTATATGAGAACTAACTTTTATGTGTTGTTAAGATTATACAGTATTTTTTGTGTTGTGACTTAATTTTTTTGCAATTAAAATTTCAACGGTCGTCGTTATTATTATTGTTGTTGTTTCCTATTTACAGTTGTGTTTCCCTATTTAAAATTTTATCGTTTGCACAATTGGATTTCAGTGTTATTTGATGACTTGTTGCAGGTGGTGCGATAGTTGTTGTTGTTGTTATTATTATTTTTGTTGTATTACTAAATGCTATACGAAATTGCCGTTATACGAAATTGCCGTAAAAAAAAAAAAACAATATTTTTCCGATAAGTAACCATAATATAATTATAATTGAAAATATGTTCGCGCTTTGCCAAATGTAAACACCATACACATACATATACATACATATACGAAACGAAACAAACTCTGACAATCAAAGAAACGACTTGATAAGAGAATTATGTAAATATTATTTTTGTGATCGTATTTTTTAAAATCTATTATATTATTTCACTGTTATTGTAAAATTTTACCTAAAAAAAAATTATTCTAAAAGATTGTAACCCGCTTATCAACGCAATACGTTCTGTATTATAAGACATTTACGGTCAAACTGATGCGATTGAAGAGGTACCTTCTTTCTTTGCTTTTTCTTTTTTTTTTTTTGTTAATTTTAAAAACAATACAGATACCCATTAGGGGTAGATTTTTATATAAAAAGAGGAAACTAACTGAGTGCAGAGAAGTGCGGAGTGTACGGAATAAAACAAAAAAAAAAAGATGAAGGAACACTCAACACTGAAAAATCCGAGTTGGAATTCAAATTTAAAATATAAATGTAGGCAGCATACAATTTTGGGGTAGGTAAAGTTATGTGATACACAACAACAACATCAACAACACAGCCACAGTGGAATGAAATTTTTTTTTTTTTTTTTTTTTTTTTATTCAAAATTATTTTATATGTGTTCATCGACAATTTTTATCTTTTATGGCTACTGATACCGTTTTTAAGGCATATGTATACATTTGTTAGGATCCCTGCATGTATGTATATAAAGATAACACACCACTCAATAAGTTCGTGGGTTAATATATGGTTTTCGCCATTATTGAGGAATTGTTATGACTCTTTAAACGAAATGTATCAAAAATTCCTGATGTTACGATCATTACTGGTTTACAAGTGACAGTTGTTCACACCACTCAATAAGTTCGTGGGTTAATATATGGTTTTCGCCATTATTGAGGAATTGTTATGACTCTTTAAACGAAATGTATCAAAAATTCCTGATGTTACGATCATTACTGGTTTACAAGTGACAGTTGTTCACACTACTCAATAAGTTCGTGGGTTAATATATGGTTTTCGCCATTATTGAGGAATTGTTATGACTCTTTAAACGAAATGTATCAAAAATTCCTGATGTTACGATCATTACTGGTTTACAAGTGACTGTGACAATTGTTCATAAATAATGACAAAATCTGAATGTTGTGTATTGATAAAGTATTGCTTTGTAATGGAAAAAAATATAGCTTAAACAAAACAGTGGCTTGATAAGTGTTATTTGGATTCTGTTTCTGTAGAAATAAATGCTAGATAAGCTAGATAAGCTTATCGTAAAAACCCGACCGTACAAAGACCGATGATGCTGATCGTTTCGATCGTTCCTCTAAATTCTATAATTGTTCTAGAAAATATATAAAAGAAAAAATGCAAAAAAATAGTTCTAGTAGATCGAAAAGTGAAGTTGTGTGAGATAGCTAGCTGACACAACCTAATAATGATATCAGAAGAAAGCTGTCTATTTCCTATTTTTCATGAAAATTTGCCTATAAGTACGCTCGTAGTTCGTAGTGGCTACCGCGTTCGCTTACGTTTGACTAAAAAATAATAACCTGTTGATAATTTAGAAAGCTATTTGGAACTTATAAGGTGAAATAAAAAGCATATTTTTGTTATGAGATATGTCATTAATGGATGAAACACGAATTAATAGAGTCAAATTTGCAGTTAGCCGAGTGGGTAACAAGTGGCGAAAAGCGATTAGAAACTCAAAAGCCAGCTGCTAAAGTTATGACGTTCGTGTAATATGGACGTCACGCGTAATATACATCGATTATCTTATATCTTAAAAAGGGGACAAAGGCTCAATAATAAATATTATATAATTATATTAATGAAATTGAAAATGAAGAACAAAAAAAAAAAAAATTATATTCGGCCGAGCCGCATCTTTTATATCCACCACCATCTTTATCTTAAAGAACGGAGAAAAAAACTAAATGTTAACGGATGGGCATGGCAGTTTTTTTTAAATATTTTTATGGAACACAGTTAGCCCTGGAAAACATATACCAGCAAAGCAGTCACCAAACAGATATGCTTTCAGCTTATACTGACAGGTGTGGCCTGCGGTCGATAAGGCCTATTTTTTCAATAGCAACGTATGTGCAAAGAACTTTCAATGTTCCTGTTAAATTTGGAGCCGATATCTTCATTTTTGCGATCAGGATAATATTTACCACAGACATTAGACAGACGAAAATCTAAAGTTTTCAATCCGAATTTTTAGAAATCATAGTTTAAATAAAAATTTAAAAAACATGATGTGTGAGTGAAAGCATAAGAATTCAACCGTTCCGCAAAAAAAAGATATGAAACAATCAAATTAAGTAGTTATGTACCAGATACATATACTTTATCCGTAGTTGTATAGAAAATGATTAAAGACAAGACGTCATCGAGTGCACTCAACGATACATGTCTTTGATAATGATGTGTAGAATAAAACCAAGATAGCGCGCTACGAGAATCTTACAATAAAATATTGAAAGATAGTCTGACGAGCGAGCAAATGCTATAATAAGCAAGCAGCTGTTTGGCGGCTGTTTGAATAAATTAGTGGCTTGTGTTTGTTTCTTCTTTGTTTATTTTTTTTAATTTTCCTTTTCAAAGGAAAAACAATAAAGTATGAAATGTTCTTTTTTTGTTTCACTCTTATGTTGGTTGGCTGGCGTTGCAATAAGTTTTTAATGAACTAGAAGGAACAGAACAGATCTGACATATGAAATTATAGGATAATGTAACACACTTGTTGTTGTTGGCTGCAAAAAGAAAGGTGCTTCGTTTTTTTTTTTTTTTCTTTTTTGATGAAACATCTGTTACTGTTACTTTGGAAAGTGAAGGAGAATTGAAGTAATCTTCATATAATAGTAGTATGTATGGCAGATGTCAAGAAAAAGAGAAATGAAAAGATATGAAAAAAAAAAAAAAATATAATTACATCGGATGATTTGATAATGAAACTTTTAATGAAGTTTGTAGCCTTAATAATTAATTCATAATGAATAAAAAAAAAATAATTAAGAAAGTTATATATACGGTTTTGCCGAATCTTTTATATTATCCACTATACTTAATATTGAAAAAAGTGTGAAAAGCTAAATTTTCATAGGTAAGTGTGGCAACGAAAGAACTTCGAAATGTTTCTGCAAAATTTGAAGATGAGACTTTCATTTCATTTTTGCCGACAGGAGAGAATGTTTACCAGAAACATTATACAGACGGACAGATGGACATGATTAAATCGATTCTAAATTTAATGCTGATATACTGAATGTATATACTTTATGAGGTCTCCAAAGTTTCCTTTTGCTAGTTACAAACCATGATTAATGACAAAATGAAATATACCAAAGATTGTATATAAAATTAAAAAAAAAATTGAAGATACAACGTAAATTTCTTTTTAGATCGATTTTTTTAACTTAACAAGAGAGTCATAAAGAAAAGTTGACATAGATCGTAAGTAACCGCCTGGACAAGATTTAATTAACGTAATTGTGATTTTAATAGGCAATAATAAATAATAAAAACAGTTGTGAGGAACCAAATTTGTTTCTTCTTTCTGTTGCCGGGGCCACACCGTCGGCCCTGTCCAGTGTTTTTCCGTGCGTCCTACCGGTACGCAAAGAAAAAAAAAATGCAACAAGATTTCTTTCGATTTACAAAACACTTTATTTTTAATTTTATTGTAATATCCGTCCTTTTGTTAGCAGTCAACATTTTAAAAACCGGACATCAGCGCGATGCCCTCCTAAATACCCTCATTGTACGGATTAACGCGGACAAAAAACTCACAACGTGCGACTGATCATGTCGCTGTTCAACACTCAAGAGAGCAAGCGGAAACAGCAGTGTCCCCCACTTGCTCTACTTTCTCGTCAGCTAGGTAGGGTTGCCATCTAGCTGATTTACTCCCCCAGGGTCGCATTCTGACCCTTCGCTGTGAATTACTGCCTACTGCAGTAAACGCACACAGCAATTAGGAAGGGGAAACGTGTGGACCAAAACGAAGGTACGACTTTGGTCCTCACACAGTTTAGATAGAGATACAGACACTACAAATACATTCCGCTACTCATGTTATAATATAGAAGATAAATAATTAAGAGATTTTTCGTAGCAAAGTTTTGTGTTTTAAAAAAGATTTAGAAAATCAAATTCTGTGATGGATGTACGAAAAACCAACATAACAATAAATAAGTGGTTCAACGAAATAATTTTGATATAACACAAAAATAATTTGTCTCTTATTGAAAGTTATTTAGTGTTGTTGTGTGGCAAATTTCATTACTGCATAATAAAAGAGAGAAAAAAATTAGGAAAATTCACAAGTTTGATGTTCTTTCACATACATATAAATGTAGATGCACTTTCCTTCTCCTTCTCCTTCTCCTTCTCCCTAAATTCTTTTCGCAATAATTCATAATTATTTATAAATCTTTTTTCTAGCTTAGTGCATATATTAGTTTGGGGAAAAAGAAATCCATTCAATCTTATATGGAAAATAATGGATTTCTTTTTCCCCAAACTAATATAAGATAATTTCATTTAATATATTTACGTTTGTGGTTTCTTTTTTCTTTTTGCTTGCTTGCGCACAAATAAATTTTATTTACTTTTTTTTTTTTTTTTTTGGTGAATTTTTTTGCAAATCTATGTACAAACTTGCACCCAACAAACAGAGATCACTGTGTTGCATTGGATGGCTAGCAGAAAGGTATATAGAGAGGAAGAGCAGTAATATTTAAGAATTCAAATTCTGTAGTAAACGAAAAATTTAATCTTTTCCGTTCAGTATTGAGCACGTTGATGCTTTAATTGTGATGCTATAAAATGCGAAATGAAAAGTAGTAAGCGCTGAACAATGAATGTAAATGTAGCAATTGGTGTTTTCTATAATATATACGCATATTGGCCAGGATTGAATAAAAAAAGAAAAGAAGGGAAAAAAAAAAAGTTTAAAAATTTTAAATTTTCTGCCTTTCAAATTACTACCTACCTTTTTTGCTTGTTTGTTGTTGGTTGGTTTATTGCTTTATATATTGTTCGCATTGACTTGGTCACGGTTACAAAATTTCCTCCGTGCATTTTGTCCGTTTTCATTTTGAAAAAAAAATTGCAAAATTCCAAAAACCTGTTCTTAACTGTAAGCTATCTTATTCGAATACGTAGTGGTAGTAGTGCAAATTTTTTTTTGATACCTGTTGTCCTCCAATATATATTAATAACGTTTATCCATTGCTACGTCTCTGCGTGTAGACAACGTAAAATTCCAAACCGATTTTTATTTATTTTTACATATAATATATCTTTTAAAGCGTATCAAAAAAAAGACCTTGTAAGAGCGGTTACTTGATAAATTGGAGTTTTTATAACAACTATTTATTATCATTGCTTAATGGTATGTTAACAACATTAATGCACTTGTAACAGGTGCAAATATATACATTAAGGATTGCTTAAGGTATTGATGTTTTTAATCAATGTAAAATTCGAAATATTGTTTTTTTTTCCGTCTGTGTTGGTGTTGATCGTAGATTACCTTAACGATTGATTACCTTGACGTTCAAAAGACTACTATCATTTTATAAAATGAATGATTAATTTTATTGTTTGCTTTTAGAAGAAGCAACAATTAACTGTAGTAGATATTACTGAAGTCAGTACATATAATACTTTTTAGTTAGCGATGAATTTAAATCAAAATTTTTACATTTGATTGAATTTTTCCCCTACGACTTACACTATTATTTTCATAGAAATTAACTTTACTTTATGTATCGACCGACTTGTTAACTGTCGGTAGAAAAGCTTGGTGTTCCGATTTTGGAATTCGACAATAAACCGCAAATTGGAAGAAATTGGCTGTGCCGTTTTTTTTGTTTATACCCCACCACCTTTATCCTCAAAAATATGTCGAAAAAATTAAATATCGGTACTCTATATATATATATATATATATTAGTTTGGGGAAAAAGAAATCCATTATTTTCCAATTCGAAATGTTAAATAAAGTTCTGAAGTTCATATAAGATAATATATTCATATGATGCGCCTACGCATAAATTTTGGTAGATTAAGGTACATAAAAGCAAAGAAAGCAACTTTGATTAATTAAATATTATCCATAACGTTTATCCAATTTCTGCTTTCTACTCATAGACTTGAATAATTTTTGCACCAAGAAGTCATTCAAGTGATTTGTGAGAACGTTCCGGAAAGTGCAAGTATTTTATTATTGAAATTATTAGGTATCGTCCTAATTGAGTTAAAAATTCAAAATGGAACGGGAGGGTAGACTATAGAATAAGTGTAATAAAATCTCCTAAACGATTTGCAACAGCTGCTATTGAAATATTAATTAATATAACACATCTTGACGAAAACTAAAATTTTTGTGCTTTCAACATCCCTCACTTCAGCCCTTTGTTATATATATATTAGTTTGGGGAAAAAGAAATCCATTATTTTTATATGAACTTCAGGACTTTATTTAACATACTTCGGA
>KK351054.1:163833-178490 GCA_000671755.1 Glossina brevipalpis | reverse complement strand
AAAAAAAAAAAAAAAAAAAAAAAAAAAAAAAAAAAAAAAAAAAAAAAAAAAAAAAAAAAAAAAAAAAAAAACAAGAAAAAATAAACGAAACAACAAGAAGATACAAGATGTGAACAGGCGCTTGTCTATGCTTTTAAGCTTTTGAGAGGTGTCAACTTTTAATGTTCACAAGGCCCTAATTTTCTTTAGGTCTCCAAACCGAATAGAGGAAAGAATACAATATTATATTAAATGTATACACATACACACACACACAAACGCATGCATACGCAAAAATATTAATTTGGGGAAAAAGAAATCCATTATTTTCCAATTCAAAATGTTAAATAAAGTCCTGAAGTTCATATAAGATTGGATGGATTTCTTTTTCCCCTAACTAATATAAACATATTTGGAAAACAAATGTATATATATATATATATATATATATATATCGATTTCGAGTAGTGAGTGATGCAAAGAAATTAAAATAAATGAAATAACCCTAACATGAATTTCAACGTCAAACTCAGGCTAACATTTTAAAATGTTCATATAAATAAACAAAACAAAAATAAATGTAAAAAGTCAAAATATTCAAAAAGAGAGAGTTTCTAAAATCCCTCATACACTTTTTAATTTTACGTTTCGCCTGTCGTGGCAAACAATTACGGAAATTGTTTATGCCCGCGCTTCACTTCACTTGTTCACAGTTTGCGTTCAAGTTGTCATATTATCTTCTGACTTTTTTTGAAACCTTTGTCTTACTATATTAATATCGGCATTTGGTTATATGCAGTTAACATGCAGTACGTACTATGTTCAAATTTCGAAGCGCTTTTTACAAAATAATATTAGTTTGGGGAAAAGGTAATCCATCCTATCTTATAAGAACTTCAGGACTTTATTTAACATTTCGAATTGGAAAATAATGGATTTCTTTTTCCCCAAACTAATATGTATTAAAATTTGTCGATTCTATGCCCGATTTTCGTCGATTGATGTAAAAAAAAAAAATTGTTTCAAATTAATGCTATTTTCTTAAAATCAACTTTTCGAAAAATTTAATACCATTTATATACTTGATTGTGGTTTTCAAAAAAAAATTATCAATTTCTTGTTCTAGATACAAAATTGTAACTTGCAACGTTTCCGTTTTACTTAAAAGGAAATATGCTTTCAAATGTAACAATACGAATATTAATAAAACTTTTACAGTTTTCTATGTTTCGCTTAAGCTCTATTATAGAGTTTAATGAAAATTTTGATATCAAGGTAATAAAAACAATGAAAATGTTTAAAAATGTATTACGAAGGAAAAATAAAGAAAATTATAATTTTAATTACATACTGTCATACTGTAATTAATGCATATTTTTTTTCATAATTTTCGATTGGATTTGGTTTTGCAATCATTAAAAAAAAAAAAAAGGAAATTTCAAGTGCTAAGTGGCCAGACTTTTTAAGAGCTCCATATAAAAAAAATACACTAACGCAAACTTTTCCTGGGATAGATTAAAAGCATTGAAGGTAATTTTTTTTTGTGAAACTTAAAATGGAGTAGATTTATAAAAATATATCTCTCTTTTTCATTCAGACGCAATTTTGGTTTGCTATAAATCTTTCTTTATAAACATTTCCTTAACATATTTCTTATATGTACGTACATATATATATATATATATATATATATATATATAGGTAAGCAAGTAGTATGTAGACTATATAAAATTGAAAGTGAAAGATTGCAGCGTACATTTCAAAGTTTCTTAACAGAAACTTTTTGCATGTATCGCAGGATATACTGCGCATATATATGACATAGAATAAGTGAAATAATAAAATATTGTTCATATGTCATACTTTCATATATACACCATATGTAATACAAAAATGAAGAAAGAGTAACATTTATTGCAAACGAATCGTGCTAGATGCACAATATGTATAATATAATAATACATATATCAATATATTTTTCGTACTGTGCGCAATCCCAGTATGATGATGTAGATATATATATATATGTATATATATAAATAATTTTGCTAAATAATATATTTTATCTATATTAAATTTGAAAATTTCCAGTATATATAAGAATTTGTCTATCTCTCTCCCACCCACCCACCCTCTCTGTCACTCTTGCTCTCTCTTAATTACAATAATAATAACTCATACGCAATGATGGCGCTTTTATTTATTTTTTCTTTTTATTTTGTTGTATACATATGCGAATGTGGAATGGATTTAATAATATAAGAAATTTCAATAACTCATACGTTATGATAGCTTCTTTGTTTTATTTAAAGTTTTCTCATATTCATGACAAATTTTAATTTAGCGAATATGTGATTTTGTTTTACTTCTCTTTTTTTTTCTCTTCATATTTATTAAAATGCATTTTAGTTAAAGAAAATTTTTCGAAAATAGCAACGAAGATCTACACACAAAATAGTCTCCTTTGGAACACTACTATATAACGATTTGCTGATGATCAAGAAGCATATCCTATATAAGTGTTGAAGATCGTTAGTAAAGAAAATCTAGTGAATCTAGCGACAAGAACCCCCTTGGATGGGTTCCAAATAAACGTAACCTTTTCTACATCGGAAAATGGCTTATTCTGAATTAAGAGTAACCAACTATTTCTAATTAAAATTAAAATAGGATCTTTATGAAAAAAAAAACGATCACATGTGTCGATCTGTTTGTATTTCTGTTGATTTTCGAAGAACGCTTGAACTGGCCTTTCAGAGATTCAAGTGTTCATTGATTGATATTCATATATATGATAAATTAATGTTTTAGCAACGTTTAGAGCTTTCTTTCCATTACATTCAACGCATATTTTAATTGATCTTTAATGAATTTACGCGCAATTCCGATGCCAACTTTGATTATCACATGCTTACGACCATTTCTAAAGCGTGTATATTACTTGTTATCTGTTGGTAGTTAAGCGCTCATATCCATAAGTTTGTTTTGTAAATTAAACAATTTCGGTGAAAATTTTGCTAAAGTTTCAAATATTATTTCTTTTTATCGATACTCATTTTTGAACTGATGCAACTAGTACTACACCATCGTCTATTATGGCCTTTACAGGTCCGATTGGCAAAAACATCAGCGGAAGGTATACAATCATTACTCAGGCAGTTCTTAATAAAATGCGATACTAGAACATGCCAACATGTCTCCTATCTATGCGTAATTCCATAGTAACATTTTAAAAAAAATTTGATTCGCACTTATTTTTCTACTCTCACAAAGATCAGATTTATGAAGCGCCACAAACATTAAATGAAAGTTGATTTTTTTTTTTTTGGGAAATTCTATGAAAATCGTTATTGAGATCCTAAAACGTAGCTGAAGTCTAATTTCGATACAATTTTATTTATTGATTTATTTCCTTCCGAAAGGGCCGAAATTAGAAAACCACCACGAAGTCAAGTGTGCGTTACGGCGTTACGTCGATCATAATAAAATTTCGTTGGATTATTTGATCAGCTTTTGAGATTTAAAACGATAGCAAGCAATATCAAGTTTGGTCGATTACATTTTTCGGAAGATTTCATGCTTGCATTTTATTTGAGTTTCGTTACTCAACTTTAATTTCCATAGAATTCTGTATTTTTAAATTATTAATTCATCTCCTCTGGTTGTAGGTATAAAAGTCAATGGTACAAAAAAAAAAGAGTAAGATTATCGACTTGGATCTTCTTCTTTATTTATTACGAAGCTTGCTCAACGAAATCCATTAATAACATATGTTCTAAAGGGTTATAATTCTATATTTCTAGCAACTGTTTAACTGTTTTAATAACGAGCAAACGAACGATGAACGATTTAAAAAAAAATTCATCTTGATAAAGGATGCTCACATACTGTAGAATAGTTTAAGTTTATTTTCATCTGTTGTGTGATATGCGATAAGCAAGTCATGGCAGTCATACTATGCACATATCTTACAAATATGATGATGCTTATAAAATATACAATATTACTTGCACGTGTAGGTGAGCTTTAAATGAGAAATTTATACTTATTTCTACAAATATTAATGATATTAAATAAGTATTAACTTAAAGATTTCCATAAATTCATTTCCTGGTACTCTCAGTCAAGTCACTTTCAAGGTAAAAAATTGTTATTATTTTTAGATTGATAGAAAAAATGTCAGAAGAACACGAGTTAAATTTCATACCTGACATGTCAAAATAGTTTTCATTTCAAACAGATGTTGAGTTTGAGTTTGCAAGTGGAAAACTTCGGGAAACATAAAGTTATTCAATATTTACATAAAAAAATATTTCTCATTGAAATTATCTCATTTGAAGTGTTTAAGAACATGATGTTACTTCATGTAAATTTGAACAGCTTTATACGAGTATGTATTTGATGAAAAATGCTGTGGTTTGTTACTGGTACAAAATTGGTCTAAAAGTACAGAATATGACTCGGTTAACTTAAGATAACTTAAGTGAGGCCACAAATCTCTCTCTCTCTCTCTCTCTCTCATGAATTAGTTTATAAAACCTTAAGTTCAAGAGAGCTACAGAAAAGAAATGATGACGCATCGACTAATTTCCAAGCAAAATGGATTAAAACCCATTTCTTTAATTTTTACAAAGTTGTCACAGTTGCCAAAGTTGTCACAATTGTTGTTGGAAAAGTTAAGACATCAGTTGTCTGAGAAATGAAAATAATTGTGCAAATTGTTTGCCTCCAAAATGGGGTAAAATCATAACAGAGATAGTATTATTGTAACTTTTTTTTGGATTAGCCCTTGAAAAATTATGAGAAAAAAACATAAAATTTATAAGCGAAAAAAAAAAAAATCATTTTTTTATCGGAACAATATGCATTACCGCATAAAGTTATCATTAAACGATACTAAAATCTGATATACTGGAGTAATCGCTTCGATCCGCTAGATCTAGTTCTCTTGGGTAATTTTATTAAACATTTTTCATAAAAAGAAATAAATCAATACAGTCAGTCATCTGTAGTAATATATATTTAGAATATCTTTCTGAAAATTATTTCATTAATAAAATGTATTTCAAATTAAAGAATCGTTTAAAAAAAAAAAAAAATCCGATCATTTTAATTGACAGAACCGAAATATATCTTGACTAACCTAATAATAAGCGTACAAGCGCGCACATATGTTGTAACTTTCCGTTTAATGTCAACGAGAGGCTACTTTTTAAATATTATCTGACCGGCTCATAGAGTAGAAGTAAAGTAAACAGCTTTATGGCTGAATGCGTATTTCTCGTATTAATACATACATATATATATATATACTTACGCTGTAACAGAAGGGGTCTAAGGGAATTTAAGTAAGCGTAAATAAAGCTACTTTTGTGCACACGAATAGGCATTTGTGTAAATTTAATTGTGAAACATTACATTATCAGCTTAAAATTTAACTGGAGAATACTATACGAAAAAAAAAAAAAAAAAAAAAAAAAAAAAAAAGGAAAGAGAGCAGCTACAACTAGTCTTGAGCACTGGACATATCTAGTAGTTTTTAATTTGAATTTTGAATTTTGGCTTTTTTTTTTTTTTCGNAAAAGAAATCAATCCAATCTTATATGAACTTCAGGACTTTATTTAACATTTCGAATTGGAAAATAATGGATTTCTTTTTCCCCAAACTAATATTATTAGAGGTTATAGGGAATGTTGCATTCGTTAAACTGTTAACTGTTCCTGTCCGATTAGCTGAGAAGCTCGGTCAGTTTGTATTGCGTTTTAATGCGGTTGAAAATGGCGAAACTTTCTTTTTTTTTTTTTTTTTTTGTTATAAACTTTTGTTGCATGTTTATGCGAGCAGATAAGTCTTCCTTCCTTCTCTTTTTCTGCACGCATGTGTGTGCGTGTGTGTGTGTGCTTATTTATCGCAATCAACAATAAAGAATGTCCGAGATTTATTTATGCCAAACTAGATAGCGAAATTAAGACTCATAACATAGTTGATACGAACACTTATGGTAAATATATAGTACAATAAAGTTTTTGTTAGGAATTTTGCTGCACACATATTCATATAAGTAATTGTTGTAAAGTGAGAAAGTTAAGATAATTATATAATCACAAGTGCATTAAACTGTTAAACGCTTGAAAGGCTCATTAAGGAAAAAAAAAAAGAAAAAAAAAAATAAAGTTTAGTAAAAAATTTCAAAAATAATGCGACTGTTTCAAAATATATTAGTTTGGGGAAAAAGAAATCCATTATTTTCCAATTCGAAATGTTAAATAAAGTCCTGAAGTTCATATAAGATTGGATGGATCCATTATTTTCCAATTCGAAATGTTAAATAAAGTCCTGAAGTTCATATAAGATTGGATGGATTTCTTTTTCCCCAAACTAATATTTATCTTATATCGTGATTGCATACATGAATATAAGTTAATGATTTCGTAGAATTTTCTTAAATTCTCTAAAATTTAATGTAAAAAATGTAAACATTATTACAGTTGAATTTTTTTCTGACTTTCGAATATATATAAATAATTTGAAAATTTTAAGTCTTTGCCTTTTCGTACTATTTCTAGAAATGAGCTAAGCGGTTAACAAGCGTAACGAAAGCTGCTATGCTTGCAGATCGAATATCCGTGCGACTTTGAAAGCCAGCCAACAGAGGCAGATGAGATTTTTTGTCATTTTTTCTTTTTTTTTTTTTAACTTTCTTTCTCATTGATGAAATCATTGATTCTGCCGATGGTGGTGGGCAAACAAAATTTTTACCATAGGAATTTACTTCACTACTACATCTATTATAATTCATAGGCAATAGATAAGAATATATAAGTTTGTCGAAAAAGAAATCCATTATTTTTTCGGTAGATGGCTACACTGGTAGATTTCTCGTAAAGTATCGATCAAATAATTTCAGATTTATGCTCGTTGAAAAGGTGACATTAACAGNGAGGTCCGGATGTTTGTTAATTCAGGATTCAGATCGTGGATCATTCATTATCACTGCTTTTAAGAACATAAGAGTTTTAACAGGAGGCGACATCTGGATAAATAGAGATCGCTCGATTCATTCAGTCGCACTTTTCTAGATTTTATCGATGAGATGACAAAATGAATAAATAAATCTTTATATTCGAATTGGTAGGTAGAAAATTTATTAAAATTTTCTGATAAATTTAAATTCTAATTCATTATTAGTATGGAATTAGAAAAGACTCTTTCATTTTAATGCGTGTTAAATGAAATCTTAAAAATTCATACTAACCGTTCAAGGCTATCGCATATTGATGTTGATATTGATTTTGCCTTTTTTATTGAGTCCTCAATAAGAAATTGATGGTTCACTTTGAATTTCTTGCAATCGGAGTCATGTGTTATGGGTATTTCACAATTACCTAAGAGCACTAGGGAAGTGGCCGTCAAAGGTATAACACGGGGAATAGACAAGTTTAACACATTCATTAATATTGACGACGACGTCGACAAACGCGATGATGTTAATGATGATGACGATGAAAATGGCGTTGATGTTGAAAAGGTCGTTGTTAATAAAGAAGTCGATGAAGTTCTTGTTGGTATTGCTTCTGTTGCTATTGTTGATGAGTAGGAAGTGAACAATGAACGAGGCGGGGTTGATTTGTTTAGCATTTTGACATTAACCATTGCATTGTTTAACTCTGGTTTATAAGTTAAAGAGGTTAAAGTAGTTGAAGTGGTAATGGTGGTTGTGGTAGTAGTAGTGGTAGTAAGAGAGATGGTGTCTATATGTCTTTTACTGGTAATTGCTGCAATCCCACTACATAATAAAGTCCATTGAGAAGCATTGCAGCTACTATTACGCCATAATGATCCATTGAAACGATGTGTTAGAGGCATTGTTGAACGTATTGGTGAAGATATCTCTGTGTCGTTTTTTTTAACGTTGGTTGAGATAGTGTTAATGTCAGCGTTATCGCAATTTTTGCTTTTACTCTCGTTGTTTCCTTTAAATTCATTATTTTCCAATTTTATAATATTAATATTCACTTTAACAGTTGACACGTGACAATTATTATTGTTGGGTAAACTGTGTTGCTTTTCCATTGAGAAACTGTGATTTTCAGTTTCGAGAGCAATACATGGAAATTTCAAAGAATTTTGCCTTTCGATTGGCAATGACTTGAAATTATTGTCATTTTCAAATGAATACTGTTGCGATTTTTGATTTTGTTTCATTTGATAGTCCTGACAATCATCGCATTGATGCCAAAATGAACATTGTGATAAACAATTCAAGTGTGACTGCTGCATATTAGTGGTTGTGCTTAATTGACTGTAAACGTAAGAATTTCAATATCGCGTGCAGTATTAAATCGTTTAAACGTAGGAAAGAATGAGGGACACAAAAGTGATGGTGTTTGGCGATAGATAATCAGGAAACGTGTTAAAGAGAGAGATAGATGGATAGATAGAGAGAGATAGAGAGAGATAGGGAGAGAGAGAAAGAGAGAGAGAGAGAGATAGAGAGAGAGAGAGAGAGAGAGAGAGAGAGANTGAAGTTCATATAAGATTGGATGGATTTCTTTTTCCCCACTAAACTAATATATATATATATATATATATATATGTATATATATGTGTGTGTGTATACATATATGTAATATATAATACATATGAAGTGTGTGTGTGTGTATGTGTATTAAGTACATACATAAATAAACATCTGTGCCATTTATCAATGCAACGACCATAAGGTTATTAATTTTTAAACATTAGAATCGTTAGCATTGTTGTTGTTTCATGGTATACATTGTTAACGTAATGTTAATTCTATTCTGAAAACGTGCAAATGAGCTAACAACAAAACATTTAATGCTCTATACTTTTTTAATTCTCATAATAATGAGCATATTGTTGGGTCATTACATAAGATTGAAGAAAAAAAGCCATGCATGCTGTTGTTAGCGAAAACGAAGCTTAGTTATTATCTTATAATATTTCGAAAGTTAGAAGAATAGAAGAATATTCAAAATATGTGCAGTGAGTTATTTTCAAAGGTCAGGTTCCCACATAAATCTATTATGCTAGCAAGTTCCTAACCGGAACTAATAAAAAAAAACTTTGCAAGTCTAGTTTCATTTATTTATTTATTTATATCTATCTATATACAAAATAAGTCTTAAAAGTATTTGTCCCTCTGTCGCGGTCGGATGTCTTTATTACCCCAACCGGACTTGTTTGTTTGTCTCCTCCGAGCTTTAATCAGAAAAGGGCGACCGGCCACTCATGCCACCAAATAGTAACCAAAAGAGGTAGAGGAACTGATTGTCGTTCGCCATTTTGGTTTTCTCTTACAACAAGTGGAGTTGCCACCAGAGAGTTACATTTTCTAATGCTTAAACTTATACTGCGGGTTACTGCATACGACAGCAAACGCACCACAAACTAGGGAGGGAGAACGTCTGGACAAAAACGAGGGTGCGACTTGTGGTCCTTACAAGAGATATTAACATTTATTTGAATAAGTTTCAAATTTCTTTTTCTTAATTTTTTTTTTAGTTTAATTTTAAGAAAATATCATTTTCAAATTAAATTGTAAAGAGTAACTTTACTATATTTTTATGTTAGTCATTAGCATAATCCTTATAAATATTAGTTTGGGGAAAAAGTAATCCATTATTTTCCAATTCGAAATGTTAAATAAAGTCCTGAAGTTCTTATAAGATTGGATGGATTACTTTTTCCCCAAACTAATATAACAATGCACAGATTGAGGTTAGGGTCATTTGCGCAGTAAAAATTAATTTTTCATGTTACCGATTATATGAGAGGGAGCCCAAGAAATTTGGAACATTCAATTAAAAATTTTTAAGCATAAGTGCGTGCCGAGTATTTATGCGGATATTAGGTGGTCCGATTCAATCCAATCCATTTTCAAAGGCTTTTATCCTTTTTGGCCACAATATACCAAATGTACCAAATTTTTTTGTCTGAATATCTTAAAAACTATGATCTGTAGTAGATTGAACACAAAAATACATCAAGTTACAATCAATGCACTTTATGGTGCACTTTAGGTGGAAAATTTTCTATTTAACTTGTTATTAACCTTAAGGGGAAAGAAGAAGAAATGATTTATCTTAAAATATTTTGAAAATATTTTTTTTTTATTGTTAAGTTTTTATTATAGTCACTGTTTGCGAATTTGACTTTTTAAAAAGGGAAAAGAAAGAAATTTGAAAGAGGATGTAACTCAAGATCAAGAGTACTCCGGTTAGCCGCATTGATTTCTGTAGGAAGTACCAATTTTTGTTCTTGATCTAAATTCCTTTTTTTTGAGGAATAAATAGCCCAATTTAAATATCTAACAACGAATCTTTCAAGCGAAACAAATAATTCGAAAACACTTCCATGTGTGTGCATACCTTCTTAAACTGTTATCGAAAGCCGTACATATTGCTGACAATTGTTAATTATATCAATAATCCGTAGTAGGTTTTTCCTTTTTTTTTTATTGTATGCAAACCGCTAAATCATATCGTAGATGATATCTGATGGTAGCGACCAAAATGAAATAAAAAAAAAAAATTTATTTAACTTTTTTTAAAACCTCTCATCCGTATATTAGATGAGATTTTTAATACCCCTGAGAAGTTAAAATGAATTTGTAAATAACAAAAAAAAAAAAAAAAAAAAAAAAAAAAAATTTTATTAAGAACGGTAGACCTAAATATCATTCACCTCGTTAATGTCATTGACAACCGGCAAAAATTTTACATACATGCATACGTATGTATGTCGGGGGAGGGGGGTGTTCAAGTTTTTGTAAATTTTTTCATTTGAACATATATATTCTTCTATATATTCTACTTAAAAAAAAAATGAAAGAAACGACTTTTTATTGAAATGTTGCAAATGCATAAGCGTTGCATAAGGCTTGAAATGAAATTTTTTAGAAGAAAACAAAAACAAAAACAAAAAAGTATGAGTAAATATCTATATACAGTGTAAACAGCGTTTGCATATGGATCAGCTCGGTATTAACTGGAGAACTTGATATTTCTCCGTCTTCAGGCAGAAGCTGCTTGTGTTTTGCCTTTTTTTTTTTTTTAACTACTTTCTCTTACACGTTCTCTGGAAAATATTTAAATGGTTTTATGGTGTTTATGTCTAACACCCAAGAGGCATAATGTTTAGTTTTAGTTCCTAAAAGTGTACTTCAGCATGTATGTACTTTCAATTACGCAAATTCATTACCTATTCTATTACAGGTCGTTTTATTAAAGGACAAAAGTTATAAAAACATTTTTTTTTTTTTTGAAAATCACTAATGAAATCAATGCGGGATATCTTTCAGTGTTCAGTTGAGAGAAAATAGAAAAGAAATAAAATAGTTGTGTACTCCTCATCTTTAATAAATAAATATGTAATCCATTGTCATAATTCTTCATTCACTCACAAAGTGATGCAACTAACTTTAGCTTTTCATCAGTTAATCTATAAAATTGATTAGTTTTTCATTGTATGTAGTTATCGAAAATAGAAAGATATTGTCGATGCATTCAAAACTCTCGTTTTGGACGTATCTGATGCTTTATAAAAAAATTCAATGAAAGTTCAGTTCAGTGCTTATATCATTAAGGGGACTATAGCTCGAATACATAAAAAAAGAAAAAGAAAAAATGCTCTACTACACAAAAATATTTATTTCGTCTCTTATATTTGGTATTTCTTAGATGCATGGTGAGCACAACTAAACATAATCAATTATGAAGAAAGGACAATAAACAAATTCCAAAGGAAGATAAATATTTTATTGATATATATCTAAATGAAATGCTTCAAAATTTGAAAATTTTTCAATATTAAAATTACATTTTTTTTATGTGTGTTGTAAGTAAGTTATTTTTGGTAGATTCATTTCATTTGTAAAAACGTGGAAACAACAACACCTTATTATTATCCAATAAATAATAAAATATATTTAATTTACAAAATTTTTAATTGTTTATTCCATGAGAAGCAAAAAAAAAAAAAAAACGATATTAAGCAAAATAAATATTAGTTTGGGGAAAAAGAAATCCATTATTTTTTCGGTAGATGGCTACACTGGTAGATTTCTCGTAAAGTATCAATCAAACAATTTCAGATTTATGCTCGTTGGAAAGGTGACATTNAAAAAAAAAAAAAAAAAAAATCATGTTAGGGTTATACCGAATCTTTATCATATTGTGCAAGATAGACCGAAGACCCATTCACTTACTATAGCTATCGTATATCGTATCGTATATCGTATCGTATATCGTACCGTATATGCAAAAAAGCTAAAAGTCTAAACTGAAAATTTCTACAATTTCTACAGTTTTGGAACACAGACTTTCTACAGACTTTCTGAGATCATAATACTTTGTCATTGTATTTAATGAATGAACGATTGGCCAGTTAATACCGTTAATTGCATTAATCAAGATTGTACAAGATTGTATTTTTTTAGGTTCTCCTTGCATACGTTGCCAAACCCTTCGTAATTCTAATATTAATAGGAATAAAAAAAAATATTAGAAATGGTAGAACGAATTTTTCATAGTCACTATGAAAAAGAAGAAGAATTGTAAAATTTTTTTTTTTAATTACTTTTTGAACGCTATAATTGCGCAATTGATATGATATTTAACTTGAACTTTTTTTTTATATATATATAATAAATATTATATTTTTCTAAAATAGATAATAGATAATAAATATATATTTATTTATCAATTTTTAGTTTGAACCCCGATTGGGGTTTGAATCCAATTATTCTGACTTGTTAGTAATTCTTGTTGTGTATAAATGAATATATAAGTAAAGAACTGAGTAGCTTTAGAGTTTAGATGGATGGTGTATTTTGTAATGCATTCGATTGAAGAATTTAATTGAATAGAAAATAAAACCTTACGTTGTGAAACTAATCTTTCTCAAATAATATAAAAAAAAAAAAAAAAAAAATAAAATTCCTAGTAAAGAAATAGATGAATGATAGATGATAGATGAGATAATATTTCATGTTATGTCATAAGCATTAGGATAATCTGAATATCGATGAGGTATTCCCGCTAATCTTAAAAAGTGTTGTGAGAAAAAGGTTAAATTAACTTCAATAAATATAATTATAAATTGACTTTTTAATAAGGAATAATTTTGTTGTTAATCCAGTAAATAAAGGATATCAATGAATAAATCCTGCTATACAGGATATGCAAATACAGCTCCTATAGAAAAAACATAGTGGAAATTGAGCTACAACATAATAAATATCATGAAGGATAATATCTATAGATGAATTAGCTAAAACTACTCTAGTTAAACTCTCCCCCCCCTACTGTAAATAGAAAAATAAATCCAAGAGGCTCATAAAATTGCTGGAGAATAAGAAATTTGATTTCCATGTAAAGTTTGCTAATCATTTAAAAATTTTAATTCCAGTTGGTACAGCAATAATTATTGTTGCAGAGGTAAAATAAGTACGAGTATCAACATCTATTCCTACTGTAAATTTATGATGATGAGCTCATACAATAAATCCTAGTAATCCAATTGCTAATATAGCATAAATTATCCCTAAAGATCCAAAGGTTTCCTTTTTTTTTCCGGATTCTTGACTAATAATATGAGAAATTATTCCGAATCCTGGAAGAATAAAAATATAAACTTCTGGATGATCAAAAAATCAAAATAAATGTTAATATAAAATTGGGTCTCCTCCTCCTGCAGGGTCAAAAAGTATGAAGTATTTAAATTTCGATCAATTAGTAATATATAGTAATTGCTCCAGCTAAAACTGGTTAATGAGTTAGTAAATTAGTTAGTTAGCGATGAAAATTTTATAAAATTGATCTTTTTTTTTTTTTTTAGTTTCTCATCAGTTTTTCAAAAACATTTCAAAATGTCCTTGTTCTTATTCTATTGTAATAATTTTCAAATTTGATTTATAGAGCTTATCTGGAAAAAATAAATTTTAACTTTATTTAACTTTAAACTTGAAAAATTTTGTAAAGAACGGATCAGCAAACAGGTATGATTATATTGCTTAGATCCAAATTAAAACTATATAAAACTTAATGTTCATCTCTGTTGAGTATTTTTAGGTTTCAATCGCATTAATAGATCTAGATATACGTTTATTATTTTTCATTGGTATTCTTTTTATGTTTACTTACTTTGCTTGTGTTAACTTTAGATCCGGTAGAGATAAACTTTTTAAAGTTTTTGAATTTTTATATAAACTGTTGTTGTTGTTGTTATTGTTGTTGTTGTTGTTGTTCTTATTGTTCTTAGAAATAATTGGTTTCCTATTAATTATTGGCATTAATTCACAACAGTTGGAAAAATTATTAAAGCCTTGTTTCGATCTGTAATATATATATATGGAAAAAATATATATTAGAAGGGAAAAAAAATTAAGGAAAAAAATAATAATAATTAAGAAATTGATTGAGTCATAAAATCCAATCTAAAGAAATGGAATGGAAGTTATTTTATCAAAGAATTTTTTAATCTCATTGAATGGAACGCGACCATTTACTCTTTTAGTGGTGGGGTGGGTTTTCCAAATATTTTAGTCAAATTTCAGTTCCATAGCTGCCAATGAAAACAAAACTCAACACTTTTCTTAATTTTGTTTGTCAAAGCTATCACTATTTTAGATTTTTTTTTTTTTTTTTTTTTT
>KK351054.1:113552-124050 GCA_000671755.1 Glossina brevipalpis | reverse complement strand
CTCTCTCTCTCTCTCTCTCTCTCTCTCTCTTTCCTATTTTATATATATGAAAGTCTTGATGGGAAACTAAACACTTGAACACTTGAACAATTTTTAAGGATATAAAAATAATCAACGAAGAAGAAGAAGAGGATTTTTATTTACCTTCAAATCATTTTCAAAAACATATCTTTCATATCGTAGATGACGAAAACTCGCTCTCTGTATATAATATTGTGTATGAAGTTGTATATATAGAGAAGTTTATCATTTACGAATGTTCATAGACGCATTATAGAGCATTAAGTAAAACTGAGAAATTTCTATTAAATCTACTAAATAATTTGATCGGATTTAAAACAATAATTATTAATTATTAAAATTCAAAAACAAAGTTAATTCTGTAGAATAGTTTTTATGAAGCTGTAATAACGAAACTATAACTATACACAAATCAGTTTGAAAGATATTATATCTTGAATATTCATTAAAGATAATTCAAAATATTTTTCTTATTTCTAATCAAATATTTTCTGTTTTTAATGTTCGATTTATATTTATAAAGTTTTCTTAAAACAATTAATTAATCTGTTTTAAGTTTAAATACGTGGGGGTTTGTCTTCTTTCTTCAAAACTTTAATACAATTGTCATCGTCTTTAAAATAATAATAATAGAGTATCATTGGAGATTAAAATTTATTTACAACAACAAAGTTTCGCAAAAGTTTTCTAAGACATTTATTCCTATTGCTTTCATCAAGGCACGAAACCATATGGTTGTGTTTTAGTGCAATAAAAAAATTTATCTTTTTTTTTTTCCTTTCATAGTAGAAATATATGCTTAAAGTTTGTACATATTACATACATATCAATGTATAGCTTGCTTTTCAAATTCAGTCAACGCAAATTGCAACTCCTCATAAAAGGTAAGATATTCCATCCGTTTGATGTATAAGCTTAGAGGATGTATATTAAGTATTAAGAGGATGTATTTATTGTAGATTTATAGTAAAAATTTTTACATAATAAAAAAAAAAAAGTATATGCGTTTGCTATTATTATATTAAGATGACAACAATTTAAGAAAAACAAAAATATAAAAATATAAATATAAATAATATAATATAATAATATAATAAAAATATACAAAAAAAATATAAAGTATGCTCTTTTTCCAAGATGGAAACAAAGAAATTTAAATCAATTTAGAGTATCTTTAGATTTTTCATTATAAAAAAAAAGTCAATGAAATCTTCTCTCTCTCATTTTTTGAACATAAAAGTTCCCCGAAGTAATAAATAGTCATGAACATCTTTGATGCAACAATTCTAAATGTTGCGTATGAAATGAAAAATTTAATATCATTTTCTGTCGTGAACATGAAACTTAATGCTAACTTTAAAAAAAAAAAAAAAAAAAAAAAAAAAAAAAAAAAAAAAAAAAATACCAACCGGTAAAATCAAACACAGCAAAAACTATGGGCTATGCCAAATCAACTATGAAAATGCACTGTGGCTTTTTTTAATACTGTTTTCGTTTGAAAAGAAGCAAAATTTTTGGGGGACACGTTAACCGTTTTGTGTAGAGAAAAAAAAAAATTTATGATTTATGCCATAGACAAGCTGGAAACAAATGTAAAAGTTTTTTGCTTTTACCCTTTACTGCTTAAAAAATTTTCAACGAATCTTGGATACGCGTTATCCAAAAAAAAAAAAAAAAAAAAAAATCATTAAAAGCCAGTAAGGCTTGGTGTTAACCGTTGGTGTGTTCACAGACTGAACTTGGGATGACTTTAAAAAAAAATATATAATTTTAGTAGATTTGTTGTGTTATATGTTAGCTTAAAATTAGACTCTAAGTATAGTAGCATTTTTGATGACCTCTCAGACTCTTCCGATTTTTAATTTCATTATATACGCATCATTTTATAAACTCATCAGATTCATTAATAAATAGGCTGTAGTAGAACGTGATATACAATTATTCTTCAAGACCAATAATAAATATATTAGATTTTTTGATCCAGAATTTTTTACTTCGATATTTCCTTTTATGACATTTGCAAATTTTTGTTTTCAGCCATTGCAAGTAGAATAACAATAACAAAGTATGTGGGTAACACATAATATAAGTATAATATTTTATATTTTATTTTAGTTTCTTTACTTTTTATAACCTTCATTCTCTTGTGAAAAGGAATTGTTCGACTTTAACTTTTAATAATTCAAATTAATTTATGAATCAATCTAAGCAAGTCTGCTCAAATATGTTCACTTAATGACTACTATTCACGTATTTTCATTTTATATCTATAAGTCGAAATTTTTGATTTTGATATATTTTAAGGTTATGTTTTAGCCTAAGAATTAGTTCTACTGAAAAATATGCGGAATCATTTGTACGGCAATTCTTTACACAGCTCGCCATTTTAAAAAAGTCGTTACATAAAAAAAAAAAAAATGAATCAAATTTTTAACAATGTTAAAAAAAAAATTGATAGAAAGAAGCCTGGATCATTCTGGACCATTTTTTGAATCTTTCTCAAAATAAAAATTTCTTACTAACACGAATAATACAATATCTAGTTTTTAGTATTAATTTGGGGAAAAAGAAATCCATCCAATCTTATATGAACTTCAGGACTTTATTTAACATTTCGAATTGGAAAATAATGGATTTCTTTTTCCCCAAACTAATAATATTTTAAAACCGACCAGCGAGCTGACTGACATATGAATTTATAGTACAAAGCCTACAGACTACATCAGTTTATTTTTTTTCGGATCTCTTCCCATAGAAAGAGTCTCATGAAAAGTAAGCCTTTATGTTGTAACGAAATCTAAATTTTTGTTATTTTATAACGAAAATAGGCATAAAAAGTTTTGTTGATAAAAGCAATAAATTTGCTTATCACTTTGGATCACTTGGGTCAATTTGGGTCCTCTCTACTAGCCTTGTTGCCTTCACTTTTGGGTCCTCTCTACTAGACTTGTTGCCTTCACTTTTGGGTCCTTTCTACTAGCCTTGTTGCCTTCACTTTTGGGTCCTCTCTACTAGCCTTGTTGCCTTCACTTTTGGGTCCTNCTTGTTGCCTTCACTTTTGGGTCCTCTCTACTAGCCTTGTTGCCTTCACTTTTGGGTCCTTTCTACTAGCCTTGTTGCCTTCACTTTTGGGTCCTTTCTACTAGACTTGTTGCCTTCACTTTTGGGTCCTCTCTACTAGCCTTGTTGCCTTCACTTTTGGGTCCTCTCTACTAGCCTTGTTGCCATATAGGCCTATATGGTACAATTTTTGTTTTTTTTTTTTGACGGCAATAGCTCAACTATTGTTTTAATTAAAATGGTGTAAGGTGATTAACGTTCGGCTTTTGCCCGACTATTAGTTTTTAAATAGCTTTTTGTTTCTTTTTTTACTTAGAAATTAAAAGCTAAAGCTAAAAAATTATGGATTGTATTGATATACTTGTTGTTGTTTTGTTGTTTCTATTGTTTGTTCTATAGCTTCTTAAACAATTGTCCATACAGTGTCTTTTCAAGCAGTGTCGTGCTTTTTATATTTTGAAAGAAAATCACAATTTTATATATAATATATATTGACTTGACACTTGAATCTAATTTCTGTATAGAAAAAAAAGTTTGTTGTCGAAGCATTAATTTTTTTTTAAAGTTAAGATACGTTTGTTCGTTTTTTTTTTTAGCAGAGAAAAATCTTGTACTTAAATTCCTTCACTTTTTTTTTTACCAAAAAGCCTCCGAAACATTAACTACATAAGGCAATGAATGCATAAGACTATACTTCTAAACTTCCTAAAAAGATGGGTATGAACGGGTCGCTCAAAAAGAGTGCAGTATTTAAATTTTGTCTCGTTTTTTTTTTTTTTTTTCAAGCAAATGCCAACTTTGAAATTTGATAGCTATCACCTTGGATTCTTCAGATTATTAAAAATTGAACAATACAAAGTGCGAACAGTTCAGTTCAGTGAAGTGAATGATTTTGACTTAAAAGTCATCTTCATGGGATTAAGCGTCTCTTGCATCTGAATAGTTTCGTAAACAAACAAAAAACTGTCGAATTTGTGGCTTAGAAAAGGTAAGCGTAATTGATATCTTGTGGCCTCAACAATCTAGATAACGGTCGGTCGGTTTTAGTAGGATATCCGCGTCATCTGTTACATCCCGCATGAAATAATCGATTTATAGTAACAACGATTTTCAGATCAAATCATCTCACAAAATGCTGATGTCAACTGACCGCGAAGATCATTCGACCATTTAAAGTTGGGCGATTTCTTTCTTTGAGGTTTTTACAGAAATCTTTACTAAGTTCAACATGTCTACTTTGCAATGTATTATAAGAAATATTAAACAATTCACTTAAAAAATGAAAGTTTTTTATTTTAAAATGAAATAGTGCATCCTTATTATTGAGGACACGCTTTAGTTATACGCTTTTGTTCACAATTCGCTGCCCATAACGGATTTAATTATCCTGCTTATTTAGTCGTTTTCTGAAGTCTTGTGACACTTACAAGCTACATTCTTTGCCTAGCAACCAAGGAACCAAGTTTCGAATTATTTCTTAATATTTTCTTATTAGCAAAATCTATCCATTCCTCCAACTACAAATTGCAAAAAAAAAAAAAAAAAAAACAAATAAGAGAATTATATACGGCTATGCTGAATCTTTTATACCCAACGCCTTTATCTTGAAAAAAATGGGGGAAAAACTAAATTGTAACCGATATCTTTATGTTTGCGGCCACGAGAATGTTTATCACAGACATTACATCAACGGATAGACAGACAGATAATTCAACGGATATGCTTAAATCGATTCTAAAATTTGATGCTAATCAAAAGTATGTATATACACTTTGTGAGGTCTCGGGGAAGTTTCCTTTTGGTACAAACGGAAGTTACAAACGGAATGACAAAGTGAAATATATCCTTCCGCTTCGGTGATGGGTATAAAAAATGGGTAAATAAATGCATAAAAAAATTTATATTAATAAAAATAAAAAACTAATGAATAAAATGAAAAAATAAACAGATAAAATAAACAGATTAAATAGACAAATAAATAAAACAAAAAAAAAAAAAAATTATAATAATAAAATAAATAAAATTGGGCAAAATATTAAAATTTTAATGCAAACATATGTTATGCGAAAATTTTCAAATTTATTTGCTGCATAATTTGGAATTAATTGTAGTATATTAAGATTAAAGAAATTTACTAGATGCAAATGTATATTTAAGGAATAAGTAATTTGAAATAAATAATTAAAATGTTTCACATTAATAAGGGAGTAGAACAACGGTTGCTACATACGGCATGTAGGCATATATATATATGTAGAAAGTTCAGACAACCCAGACATCATCACCCGTTTAATAAACAAACAATATTAGCAAACACACACAAGTAATGGCACACATACACACACACAAGCGTATTATATATATATATTAGTTTGGGGAAAAAGAAATCCATTATTTTCCAATTCGAAATGTTAAATAAAGTCCTGAAGTTCATATAAGATTAGATGGATTTCTTTTTCCCCAACCTAATATATATATATATATATATGTATATATTAGTTTATGTAATAAGTTGTTGTTATATAATGTTTTAGATAAGAAGAAAATGACCGTTTTTTTAATTCACTACATTTCATGGCAATTGCAATAATTTGTTTGCAAATCTTTTCATTACAGAATTTTTTTTTTTTTACCTTAAGCTACTTTATTATTGAGGCTATATGTTTGCGTCAGTGAGTGAGCAAATGTGTAAATAATTACGTATATTATATAATTGCATGTATGTGAGGGTGAGAGTGAGAGTGAGGGTGAGGGTATTTAAACAGTGAATTAATTAAAATCCACAAGCCCTTTATCCTTAATATGGCTTGATGTTCACGAAAGAGAAACAAATAAATTTCAACTTATTATTGTATGATATGTATTAACGAGTATGGAGCTATTAAATAAAGTAAAGAAATTTTGTTTTTGGATAATTAATACTCTTTTCAAAAGCAGTACGCGCGTTTTACCGAATTCTTTGTCATTTCATTATTATTATTATTATTATTATTATTATTTATTTATTATATTTAACTAGACTAGTGAAATCAATTCTTAAACTAGAGAAATTAATTGAGCACTAGCATCATAGGCTATCGGCGATTTTTTTTTTTTTTTTTTAAGAAACTTAGATTGAATACTAAGCTTAGGAGTTTTTATAAAGTTATTATATATATTAAGTTAATGTTATGTTCGGTAGCGAATTTTAGGATGCCCATGGAATTTGTTGGTCCAAATATAATTCTTCGATTAAGATTACGCAGTCGCAAGAATTGTAAGAATTTGACTATAATTGCAGATAGGGGCATTTAGGCTAGTGCTGCTAAATTTTCCAGTGACATCTTTCGAATTAAGCATCAAAAGCAAAAAGTTTGCCACAAGTGAAATCTGGGGAATCTGGTTCGTAAACTGACATTTTTCAATCGAGAATACGATGTGAATGCAAATTAACTAATATTTCGATGGAACTATGTTGGTAAATGTCCAACGAATTGATTGATACCTGCTTATTTCCATTACCACGACGTTAAAAAAACTATCTTGTTCAAAAACAGATCGAGATAATGTTTACTCCCAAATAACTAAAAAAGAATTATATTGAAGTAATATCCTATACGAATATTTCCGAGGGTCATTTATAAATTCAGGGTTTTTTTTTTAATATTATTTTATTACTTTTTGAATTGTAAGTATATTAGTTAAATATACAAAAAAAAATTTACATATAAGAAATACAGATTGAATATTTCGATATTAAAAACGATAGTCTCTCTCTCTTCTAGTAGAAGGGTTACGTAAGGTTTTTTTTTTTTATATATTCATATACAATAATTAAAAGGAAGGTTAACTTGTTCTTTAATAATAAAAAGTGAAATGAGTTTTTTTTTTAAAACCCGTTGTTCTTTATTTTTATACATTAATTATTATAATAAGTATAACAAATTTTTTTTGTAATTATTAATAATAAATATTATTTAGGTTACTTTATTATTATATTATATTCGTTTATCAATATTAATAAAAATTGCTGGTAAAGGCATAAAGAGCGAAGAAGAAATGTGTAAGTGGGAAATTTAAAAATAAAATTAAATCTTAAAGAAATATTCATAATTTTTTCGTGGTTTTTGCAAAACAAGCACCTATTAGGAAAAATATAAAATGAAACATACACACACACACAAGTACGCCTACAGATATGTTGGCATTTATTTGGTTTTTTTTTTTTATAATTTTTTTTTTTTATAATTTTTTTTTTTTTGCTTTTGAATGCCAACCACAAAAACGAAACAAAAAAAAAAAACAAAAGGAAAACGTGCTGCCTTGAATTGACGGTATCAAACAAATCTCATAAAAATTACAAATGCTTGCTTGCATTTTCATTACAGTCGATAGTAACAATAATGCTGCTTATAGTCACTTAACAAGCAATTTAACAAAAATGTTTTAATTCTGTAATCAATACTGGAAAACAAGACAAAAAAAATTTGTTACATTACAGCTAAACCACAACAGGTTACTGCACCCTGTGCCTATCTATACTTATGTGTTATAATATATAATATATGTATATAAACAGAGAAATCAGTAGAAAAATTTCATTACAAATCTATTGTAATAAGCAACAACAAACAACAACAACAAAAGTGCTTAGGGAATTATATGTAATCTATATAAACATGTTGCGCATATTGAAAATATAATATGCACGAATGTTGAGCAACATTTTGGTAAACATGCGAGTGTTGCAACAAACTGGTTTTAGATATAATAAATGTTTAGAAGAGAGTTTTTATGACTATAAAAACCGCTTAATGCACGCACACATATACTTTGCACATATATATATATATATATATATATATATGGAAATAATTTATTATAGCATAGTTTTTCTTCTATCCGATTTTTAATTTCTTTACTTAATTGCTTCGTTACTTTATGCTCGACTTTATGTGTGTATTTATGTGTGTGTGTGTGTGTGTGTGTGTGTGTGTGTGTATGTGTGCCCGTCTTACGGTTGAATTGCATTTAATTTATTAAAGTAATACAACCATCGAGAAGCAAACGAAACGAGCGAGAGTAAAAAGAAAATTAAATTTTGTGTGTGCTGTGTGGCTATGTGTTTAAAGGAAAACATTCCAACTTTAAAGAATTTGATAAAAACGTTCAAGCTATAAAACACTATCACACTAATCAAAAGCTTTGTATATACACAATAAATTAGTCTACTGATTTGTAATATTTAAAGGTACATCTTCGTACCTCTCTTAGAGAGAAAATGGGTTTTTTTTTTTCTAAAAATGTTGTTGGCACCATGCGAGCAGTTTTGCACAGAGAACCGGGGAAATTCTTAATTACATTCATTTCCAATAAATTTAAAAACTGAATACTTTAAGTACCGTCACAGGTATTGCATATCAAGTTGAAGTTGTATATCAATATGTTTAGTTAATCATTAAAAAAAAACACCTAAAATTGAAAGGAGGGAATGCGTTAAAAAAAAAGAAAAAAAAGACGAAGAGTAGAAATGTTTTTTGTAATTTTAAATTAAAAAAGCCGGCAAGAGTTAGAACATTTGAGACTCATTTTAAAATGAATGTAATTTTCTTGCTTATCGTTCTACTCTTTCTTTGATTACCCTGTCATTGTTATTCTTAGCAATAAATACTGGTAGTTTTTAAACTTCGCTTGACCATGATCGCAACAAAAAAGGAAACAAATTATACTTTTTTTTTTCTTTAGTGTACTTTGGCTATATATTGTTCAGCTTGTTATTGACCACATTTAAAAGTCTAGATATATTCTATACATCTATGTTTCATTTGATTTTCTCACTTTTGTCTGTTGACCATGTGGATTTTGTAGTTTTTTTAAATTAATGAAGTTTTATTAGGTTATTATGTTTTTTAGATTAACTAGAATTTGTCTTATTTTCTGTTTTCGTTTTTATTTAAAAAATTAATAATTTGCAATAATAGTGCTTCATAATAGTAATTCGACATGAAAGTCTGAAACTGTACCAAAATTGGGCGATGTAAACCCGAATCAAAGTGTGAAAATTAAAGGATTTGCCAATAAAAGTTCTTACAGGAAAAAAAAAAATTTTTAAATATTAATATTTAATCAACATTGATCTAAAATTGGACATGCGGTAGAAATATTTGAATTAAACACCACAAGGTTTTATTTTAATACACCGTTATTAGTTCATATTTCTTTCATAGTTAAACTAAACTCAGATGTCTTCTTATTATCTACCTATACCGGCGTTACTTTCTGGTGTTTGTTCTTTCCCTACCAAATAGTTCCCACACAGACACGATACGGCGAACAACAACGAAACAGGCTAGTTTCGTAATTAATAATAAGTTCTGTGACCGTATACTTAATATGCCAAATATTCAAATTACACTTCAACGTAACGTAATAATATTCTCGCTTATTTTTAATGCTAAAATTGAGATCGTCGTATCATTTATTTAAAAAAAAAAAAAAAAAACAAAGAGAGAAAAAAGAAGGGAAAAACTAAAGAATGTAAAATGAACTTTTTATTATAAAGTTCGTATTTATTTTAAATTAAAACAAATCAGTATAACATTTGATACAATAATAAGATCAAGTTTTGTGTGTACACAATAAATACATTTTAAATCACTAAATATTTGATGAAAAATACATTTAATGCATAACAAACATAAATGTAACTGACTTTGCTATAACTAATTATACAAATGCAAAATATATATATATGTGTGTGTATGAGGTACGCGTGTGGCTAGGTATGTGTGATCATATGCACATATACGGCCATTATTTTTACATTACATATAAATTGTGTGGTCTTAGAGCTTGTTTTAAGGCCATCACTCTTTTATACTATTTGTAAAACTGTGCGTTGTACAACGTATAAATGCATGTATGTTTGTCAACGCGTACACACACCATATGTATAATTTCAAAACTCTAACCAAATTTTATATGTATAATACATATAAGCTAACACAAACATTAATAACTAGCAAAAGGAAAAGTTTCACATGCAAACAGAATTGAGAATTTTATCACAAGAGCCAACATTAGTAACATCACTCCCACCAACATCATCATCATTACTATTATCATTATCATTATATAATTATCATTATCATTATCATTATCATTATCATTATCATTATCATTATAATTATCATTATCATTATCATTATCATTATCATTATCATTATCATTATCATTATAATTATCATTATAATTATAATTATCATTATCATTATCATTATCATTATCATTATCATTGTCATTATCATTATCATTATCATTAGCATTAGCATTAGCATTAGCATTATCATTAGCATTAGCATTAGCATTAGCATTATCATTATCATTATCATTATCATTATCATTACCATTAGCATTATCATTAGCATTAGCATTAGCA
>KK351054.1:60987-73833 GCA_000671755.1 Glossina brevipalpis | reverse complement strand
CTTTTTCCCCAAACTAATATATATATATATATATATATATATAAAACTCCCAATTATCTTATAATACTATAATCTATCTCTTCTTTTTTCAACGTTAACGTATTCTATAAATACTCGATACAATTCTTAAAGCGAGTTACCCTTTATTTATTATTTATTATTACGCAAATACTTCTTTATTAATTTCTTTAGTAATCGTTGAAACAAATTTAAAACAAAACTTTAAAGCTGATTGTAAAGATTAATGTAAACAATTGTTTCTTACCTTTTGGATATTACTCTTTATGGACAACTCTATTAAAAATGTCAATGTCAAGGCTAGAATTGCTTTCAATTTTACGTTACAAATATTATTATTTTATACGCTAAAGATTTTTGATTAAATACATTTTCAGAATAATTAACTTCGCAGTCATAGCGTCCGTTATTTATTTATGTAAACAATAAGTCGAAAATTTAATAATACATTCATTGTAAGTCTTGTAAGATTGCAAAATTTTATTAATGGAAATGACGCAAAATACATACATATGTTCTCGGTAAGGTATCTAATGTCATGTCTATGTCGTTTTGTTCGCAATTGTTCTCTTCATGAACTCGTATCAGGCGCCTACATACCCCTTGCCCTATTGTTTATCCTACTTAGAGTCCTTTTTGGCATCAGTTCAACTATCCCTACCCCTATCTTTAACCTTTCCCCCTACATACATACATCTCCCCATCCTCTATCTCAATTCCGCCGGTGCCTGTGATACAATTCGTTTCTTCATCCTTTACGGAATTGTTATTGCTGATCGGAAATGAAAACCTCTTACCTTTTACCTTTCATTTCCCTTCCCTTCCTGTGTTGTGTGTCTTCCCGGTCCTACATTTACAATATTCTTAGTTCCCTCTTGATGATAGTCAATATTTTTAGCTTTATCGGATGATTTTGTCCCTTAAAAATGTTTAACATAAAAATCGAAAATTCATGACTCGTCACTTTTTCCTATCGTTTATTTTTTCTTCGATTCGTACGTCTTAATTACGTTCCTCTTTCATGTTGTCCGTCGGTTCCGGTTCAGTCCAGCAGTCATTAGACTAACTATTTTGGAAGAATGCCTATGCCTTTCGTTCGGCCGCTCCGGTAACTTGTCTTACTATTATTAATGGCACAAGCTAGAAAACCATCTACAGACCAATATTGGAAATAGAGAACAGCTGTTCGATTCATTTTTCTTATGTATATAATATTTTCGACATGGCTGCCGAAGCATAATAGAACGTAGAAAATTTAAGTCTACTCACTGTGAGCAGATAATGAATACTAATAAATTAAAGTTAATTTTTAATTTTCCATATATTTTTTTCATTTCATTTGGTTAATTATACTTCAAATTATATTAATATTGTAGTTTAATCGAACTATTTATTTTGAATCTGACAAAAGTTTGTATTTGACTTAATATAAACAAATTTTTGATTCGTATCGTAAGCAGCCAAATTTGATTCGAAAGCTTTTTGAGCTGTTTTCTATTAACGAATAATACTTTAGGGTTGAGAAACGTTTGTACGTATTGTTGTACGTATTTAATTGTTCCTTTTTTTTTTATTTATATTTACTTAATGACATCCAACTTATGACGTTAGTTGAAAAATGCAGACGGTAATGATGATGTTTTTTTTACCCTTTAGCGAAGATTTAATAATTTTTTCTGCTTTTATTGCTTTCTTTATTAAAACGCTTAGCGGTATATGCATAAATGCATGAATACGTGCATATTGTGTTTATGAAATCCGCATCAACATCAACATCAACATCAACATCAACATCATCATCATCATCATGCTGTACATACATACAGGTTTACAATGCAAAAGGAATTCTTCCCTTCTTACTTATTTCATATTATCATCCATTGGGCAACAAACATGTATACTCCTGTGTAGGAAAAGATTATTAATGAGAATTTTTCTATGCTGTATAATGCAATAGGTGTGTATGGTATTTTTTTTTTTTTTTTTTTTATGGAACCTTAACGGACAGCAAAATAGGTTACCTGACAGTGAGTATGTAGTGATAGAAAAGAAAACTTACTGCAGTTTCCGTTAAAGTAGTTCGAAAGCATCGTATCCGGTTATTTATTACGAACCAGATATGAAATCATGTGAAGTTATTTACGTATATATGTATGTATGTATGTTTGATGGAAGTGTAAGCATATCTTCGGATAAAGAGAATTAGTTATGCTCTAAATACTTTCTAACACTTTAGAAATATATTTTTTTTTTTTTTTTTTTTTTTTTCGTAGAATTCTTTAAGGGAAAACTTGAAGAGGGAATATAAGTAAATATAAATAAACAAAACAAAATTTTTATTAAACCGAACGCACTGCAACTAGTCGGAAAGTTTATTTATAAATTAAAAAAAAAAAAATAAAAACTAAAAAATCGCATAAAATCTTTGCGCGCAAAAAGAAAAGCAAAATAACAACATATCCAAGTATATGAGAAATCTTATAATCAGACAATCGAAGCAAGAAGATTAAAATCTAAATTGATGAAAACTGTAAAGAAAAAAAAAGAAAATTTGAAGCAAAAAAAAAAAAACGTAAAAATTATTTTATTATTCAATACACAATTTGGATGAGCCCTTAAACAAAAGTCCCTATGGCAAATCAATGACACTCATTGTCTAAGCTAAATATAACCAAGACTCGTATTTTCTTATTAATTATCAAAATAACAAATTTCTCATTTATTTTCAAACAACGGTTAGTTTGATTTCTATATTTACTTTAATGTTTATTTCAATTTTTTACTTAATCCGTTAGTGTTTTGTAAACGAATTGCTTGCTCTCTTCTTTGTATATCATGCGATTTCCGAAGTTTTTTGTTTTTGTTTTTTTTTTTTTTTTGAATTTGTAACAATTACACGGAATTTATATTGTACCTTGAAAGGTGAAAAAAAAAGACAAGATAGTCGGGCCAAGCCCGATCATTAGCACTAGAATTACCGACTGATCAAACTAAGCCGGTTTTATCAATTTTTCTCTCTGATTTTTGTTTTAAATTTCATTTAATATTTTATACTAATGTTATGATTTTTTTTTTTCAAATTTATGTTTTTAATAAAGACTAGAAACTATTTTTAATTTTCACTTTAATTTTTTCTGATTTCTGGTTTATACACGCTTTGCCGTTATATTAATTTAAAATACAAAAGTTTATTACGTGTGTAAAAGTACTCAAAGAGGGAAAAAAATCTCGATTGGAATATTCAATCAATGCATACCATTAAGGATAAACTGTTTGAGATTGATGAGTATCAAATAAGCTTCCTGAGATAAAATATGTCTGTCTAAGCTCGAATTCATATCGAGATACAAATTATATATCAAAATAGTTGATAAACAAATTGGCTAAAGCCTTCATTTGCTTGACAAGACCGTTTGACTGGCCGTTTAGAGCATGCATGTTATTTGACTGTGATGACCAAAGTTATTTGCAATATATACACATTCGAAACAAAAAATTCTGCTTACGTCATTGCGTTGCGCACAGTGATATTTTTTTTTTAATTTTATGATACATTTTTGTTTTTTTTTTTTTTTTTCTTTATTTTTTTTTTTTTTTTTGGCTAAATAAAAACTGTAACATATAGAAATTGCGAGTAGTTTTCTTCTTGTCTTTTTACAATATGTTATTAAATTTCGTATACCTCTCCAATCTCGAATGAATATTTTCTCCAAATTTTTGAAATAAATAGAATAAATCCTCGCACTTTATATAATAAATAATAAAACTCTCGATATTTGACTGTAAACAATATCAAGAGGAATTTCACCATTGAATTCTAAATAGAGAGTAGAGTTTATCAATTAACGTTGAAAACATGAGTTATAAATATTAGTTTGGGGAAAAGGTAATCCATTATTTTTCAATTCGAAATGTTAAATAAAATCCTGAAGTTCTTATAAGATTGGATGGATTACTTTTTCCCCAAACTAATATAAATAAATTTCAAATATTAGTTTGGGGAAAAGGTAATCCATTATTTTCCAATTCGAAATGTTAAATAAAATCCTGAAGTTCTTATAAGATTGAATGGATTACTTTTTCCCCAAACTAATATGATAATTTATTTGAGGTTTTCTCATTTCAATGATAAACCAAATGATGATGGGTACTAAATTATTCGACTTAAGCTTATTAAAGCTCTTTTAGATTTTAATCGTGTTTACCTTCAATACTTGTGTTAACGTTCACGAATTCTTTCGTATAAAAAAAAAAAAAAAAAGTCTACTTAAATCCATGAAAATATATATAAAAATATTATGCTTTTTTTTTTCTGTCTATATGAGAGCTGCAATTGAGTGTTTGAGTTTGTTTGTTTGTTTGTTTTCCTGCAATGCTACGTATTTTGAATTCATCATCATACTCTTATGCTTTTTCTCTCCAGCCATTCATAGGCATTTTCGTTACTTTCGCTCTCTCTCTCTTTAGAAATGTACACGATTTACAAAGTTGTTATCATATCTTGTTCTTGAGAGTTTTCTTTTTTTTTTTTTTTTTTTTTTTTTTTTTTTAATGAAATTTGTTGCTTTAATATTTTTTCTTACCGTTTAACGTTTTACGTTATATTTTTTGTATGTTTCTCGTACAAATTTCTGAGTGAGATTTGCCTTTGAACTTATATACTTAGATATTTTGTTTGTTGCACGAAGGTTTTTTTTTTTTTAATGTTTTATTTAGTAAAAAAAAAAAAAACAAAAAAAAAAAATTTTCTCTAACTTGTCTTGTTATTAATTTTTGGCATGTTTTCAGGGTGTGTCTTAAGACATATATATATAAGGAATTCAGAATTTTTGCCTTTTTAAAGGAAAACAATATTTTTTTTTTTTGTTTTTTTTTGTAAATTTTAAAAGTATAACAAATAAATTGAATATTGCTTTCGAAAGTTTTACAACGCGTAAGCTTTACACAGTTGTTTAAAATATTGATTACTTCAAAAATTCAAAGCTATATTGTTTGCTCACGATCCTTACGATTCTTATTCTTGTTTTTTTTTTTTTTCTTTTTGCATTTTTGCTTTAACATCACACACTTATGATCGCTTTAATTAATTAAAATAAGTAACTGGATTCATGGATGCACGCATTAATTACTTTGCTTTGCTTAATAAATAAATAAATAAATAAATAAATACTTTTGATCCTACATAAATTTAAAGACATATTTTTTTTGTTATTCTTACAAAAAAAAAAAAAAAAAAAACTTTAGATAAATTATTAATAATTTCAGTTTCTTGTCTAGAAATTTATCTCTCAATTAGTTCTAATTTAATCATGTCAATCACAGCAATAAAACAAAAAAAAAAAATTATTAATTAAGAATTTATAATAAATGATATGAAAAGCTTGTATTATACACGATTAAATATTAACATTGAATTTCTTATATATTATATTTACTAGACACTTATACGCACTGTGGTGCACAAAAAACTTTTTAAATAATAAATTACTTGCTATTGTTATTGTTATTGTTCTTGTTCTTGTGATTGTGATTGTGTGCTCTTTGTATTCTGTATTTTTGGAATTACTGCAGCAGACTTATTGGTTTTTGTTGGTATTTTGTCAATACACAAGTAGACGCACATACACATACACATTTATATTATATATATAAATATACGTTCCTTTGTTTCCTTTCTTCTTTTTCGTGTTGTGTCTTTTTCTTTTTTTTTTTTATTTTTTCTTTTTTTCTTACATAAATGATTACACATGACTACGCTTTATGTATTGTTGTTTAGTATGATGATGCGGTAAATTATTGTTCTGGATGTTATTATTAGGTTGGGGAAAAGGTAATCCATTATTTTCCAATTCGAAATGTTAAATAAAGTCCTGAAGTTCTTATAAGATTGGATGGATTACTTTTTCCCCAAACTAATATTATGTTACTATTGCCCGTTTATGTATATATATTAGTTTGGGGAAAAAGAAATCCATCCAATCTTATATGAACTTTAGGACTTTATTTAACATTTCGAATTGGAAAATAATGGATTTCTTTTTCCTTAAACTAATATTAATTATTAGGTAGTTAAAAAATACTGAGCCTCATAAAGACAACATTTGTTAATCACAAGTATTTTTAATTATTAATATGTAAGTAAGTAGTGAGTAAAACTAGTAAAAAGGTTATATGAATGAATTTTTGATCGCTTAAAAAAGGCTTAATGTTTTTTTAGTCTATATCCATTTCAGTTTTTGTTTGTTACCCTAACTAAGCAAAGCAAAAAGGGGGGCAATGGACGGGTGGACAGACGGGCATGATTAAATGTATGAAGTCTTTTCCACTCTTATTTATGGATGCTATAGACAAAAAAAAGAAAAATTTTGGTTTATCCCAAGAAAAAAAATCCATTTTGGAGAGATTTAAGTATTATTTACCCATACCCATACATACATACATACATACATAGGCCCAAAGGTATGAAGGCTTTAAGAGGTCAAAATCTATACAATCATCTCATTCATTACGCTGTTCACAACACATATTTAATCTTGCTTTTATATACACTATAAGCTTATTTTATATATATATATATATATATATATATATATATATATATATATATTATATATATATATACATATATATATATATATGTGTGTGCCTATGAGTTTCAATAATCTTTCTTGATAAAGAGTGTGCGGTAAAAATTGGAATTCGTTCAACAAATTCTTTTTCCTTTTTTTTTTTTTTTTAAATAAATTTCAATATAATTTAAAAGCAAAGAGAATTGCTGAGAATTTTTCATCCATTACTGAAATACGAGATGAATTTACCAAAAAAATTAAAGAAAAACACTTGGGCTTAGTTTCACTTCAATGTTTTTATATCTAAAAAGTCTTCTCACGAAAAATTTTGAAAAGTCAAGAAGAATGAATGAACTTTAAGCAGAAAACATTTAACATTTGAAATGAAATTTTTGTTGTTTGTAATATGTAATGTAAAGCCATTGACCAATTGTGTGATGTCATAGATAATTTCAATTGTATACATACATATTATTAAATGATATTTTCTATTGGTAACCGGTTCAGCTTAGCACAGCGTACAATGCCGATTATAAACAATTTTTTTTAAAAAGAAACGTTTTTTTTTTACGCATCCTCTATACAAGCATGCATGCATGCATGCATGCATGCATATGTCACGTACATTAGAAAGCAGGAAAGAAAGAAAGACTTCAGAAAGAAATAGCATTTATGGTACTTATTAGAATATGTGCATGTGTCGTTTGAAATCTCTCTGTCTAATAATTTAACAATGGCCATGTAAAATGTGTGTCTTGTTCATATATATATATATATATATATAATATGTTTACAGATTTTTTTTTGCTAAGAATAAGAAGGACGAAGGAATTGCATTTCATATATACTTGACCTTAGACTTGTTATAAAAAAAAAAAAAAATTGAAGGAAATTCTTTTTATATTATTATTTATTATTATTATTATTATTATTATTATTACAAACGAACGAACACTTCAACTTACATGTACACACGCATGCACACACACATAAATATTGTTTGGAAAGCATTTTACATGCTCTTGTGCAAAACTAGTTTTTTTTTGTTTTGTTTTTTGTTTTTTTTTGTAACACCTGTTTTCACAAATATACAACAAGATTAATAAATAAATAAAAATAGAAAAAAAAATTTTTATTAAACAATTTCGTAAACTTTACTTTTTTCCATTTTTCTGTCATTAAGATTATTTAGTTTACATTATTTTATTTATTCTACAAAAGCCAAACCACGCACAGCCATCCATACACGTACACATAATTTTTTGATAAGCAAACAAAGGTTCGTTTTTTTTTTTTGATTTTTTTTTTACCGAAATGTTAATAAACGTTGTTTTAGTCTTTGCCCAGCGCCTTTTGTATTAAATTTTTTCTTCTTTATATATACATGTGTTTTAATATTTATTAAAGTATACTTTTTTATATCCATTTCATACATGTATATCTATATATATATATATATATATATATATATATATATGTGTGTGTGTGTATATATATTTAAAGTAAATCGCATATACGAATATAGAGTATGAGTTTAAAGTATTTTTCTTTTTCTTTTTTTTCTTTTTTCTTTTTTTTTCTTTTTTTTCTTTTTTTTTTTTTTTTCTTTTTTGTTCTTTCTTATTCACAAGAGTTGAGCTAAAATGCAAAAAGGATGAATTGTTCTTTATGAATGTTGCAAATTGAACTGAATTGTCCTTTAAAGCTTTTCAGAGGTTCAAGACATGTGTGCACAGCATCTCAAATTTCAACTCGCGTTCAAGTTTAACAAAAAATTTTTTACACATTGCGTTCGCTGCTTTACGTGTTTTTTTTTTGTTGTTGTTTTTATAACCAACCACCAGACAGATGTTTGTTTGGTTATGTTAACATTTGCTCCAATTATTATCATGTTTCTATTCTACACATGCTCTCTTTACGTTAACGCTCTCTCTTGTCACATGTTATACGAGATAAGAGATTTTAACTTGAACTCCAGCTCTCTTAGAGAGAAAACAGAACAAACTGTGTGCAATATTTACATATCCGAGTGACTTTAATTCATTTTGTTTTCATTAACATTTGTTGCTTTTTTTTTTTTTGTTTTTCTTTAATTTTCCTTTCGAAATCAAAAAAAGCTTTGCTTTGCTTTTTTCCTTACATACTATTAGATACGTACCTACGTACGTGCCTATTTCACGTGAAAGCCCTTTTTTTTTTGTTTCCTTTTCTTTTGTAGTACGTATTAGAAGATTACTTGTTTTTTTTTTTTTTTTTAAACTTTTTATTCATTTACTCACACATGTATACTCCGTTCGTTCTCCTTCACTTGAATCTTTTGCTTTTCATTTCTGCTTGAAATAGATATATTTACCGGTAATGATTGGATTAGAAACTGTATGTAGAAGCCCTGATCATGATTTTTCTCATTTCCTTCTTTGTAATAATTTATCTCTTTTCATTGTGCTTTTGCTTAACCTTTCAAGCTTTCTATCTTTTCATTATCTTAACAACAAACATTTTAGTAATTTTTATAAATATATTTTTAATATAATATTTTTTATTTTTTTTATTTTATTTTTATATAATATATGCATTCACCCATCCCGTACTTTAGGTAAATTAAGAACAATTTACGATCGATATAATCCTATCGACAAAGATGAAAGATGTCTATATGTCTATAAATTCAGATTGATGCACACACACACACACACACACTTTATTAATCTTTCCGTATTTACAATAACTGAGAAAACTGAGAAAGAAATGACGCAGAAGCGTGGAGAGTAATTATTAGGTTGGCGAAAAAAAAATCCATTATTTTTATATGAACTTCAGGACTTTATTTATTTGACCACGATCGTTTTCGCACAGGGTTATCGTATGTGATCCATTTCTCATCTCCAGTCACCATCCGTTTAAGAAATGGGTCTATGTCATTCCGTTTGGCGAAGGCTTCGCAGATGGAAATTCGATCCATTAGGTTTTTTTCTGTTAATTGGTGTGGCACCCAAACATCGAGCTTCTTTTTGAATCCAGCTTTGTGTAAATGGTTTAAAACTGTTTTATGGTCGATTTTTAGCTCCTGGGCGATGTTACGACTGCTAACATGCCGGTCAACTTCGATCATTTCTACGATTTTATCGACATTTCCGACAACCGACCTAGCTGTGCGAGGTGCATATCTTTAACATCAAAAATTCCTGAACGGAATCTACGAAACCAAAATTGCACATAATTGGCTGTTACAGTATCGGAACTATAAACACCATTCACAATTGTAGCCGCCTGGCTTGCATTTTCGCCTTTGACTTTGTCAAAGAAAAACTGTAAAATGTACCGAATTTTCTCTTTGTTCACTTCCATTTTTAACACGCTGTAACTCACAACCATGAATGCACCAAACAAAAAACAACAAAAGAATTTTTTTTACTGCGAAATATCACCTTTCCAACATAAGCATAAATCTGAAATTGTTTGATCCGATAGCTTTACGAGAAATCTACCAGTGTAGCCATCTACCGAAAAAATAATGGATTTCTTTTTCGCCAACCTAATACAACTTACCATACATTTTGAAAATCGAACGAACATCTCTGTGGCTACTTTTTTCTGCTTACCTTGAACAAAGACTTCTTCTATCTATCTGTCAGCTTGCAAGATCACTTCATTCGAAAAGGTGAAATCAAACGGGCCGACACCGACATTTATGTAAGCTTATAGATAGCATCAAGCATAGCTTCAAAAAACCTAACGATTTTTTTTTTTTTTTTTTTTTTTTGTATTTCATTCTAAGTTAATCACTTCGATCATAGAAAAGTTTACGATTTTCATTCATATTAGGATGCGGTAGCATTAGATGAACTGCTTGCTGTTAGGTTTACATACATATATTGTTTTACAAAAAAAAAATCTATAACGACAGATCCGTTAGGCCTTACTAACTGTCTACTACTAGCTAACGAGTGCAATGACCATCCATTTTTAGAATAACCCCCTAAGAAAACCCCTAAAAAGAAATCTTAGAAAAAAAATGTAATTATCATAAACGAAATTTCGCGAAAAATCAGTTTTAACTCAGAAATATATCAATTCTGCTTAAGCAGTAGAAGCAATGTATGAACAATGTTTTTATCATAATAAGCAGCAGACAGACCTCAGCAATTTATGTCAAAGATTCAATTTTCTCTTAAATTGTTCTTTTCCAGTATCATTACATTAAGTTGGAACATTTTTGCATTTGCTCTTGCTTTAGAATAATGAGTATCTCAGTCTTCCATTAGTATTGTATGTTAGCTGAAGAGTATGTGCACATACATTATTTTCCGGGTATGTTAAGTTGTGCCAAAAGTTTGCATATAATAATATAATTATCCAAGAACTGATTTGTGCAAATATTTCTCATTCCCATTATGGTATATGATGCTTGCGGTAACAGAGATATTATATATTTTTTTTCTATGATATATTTCCAATCAAATACATTTTTTTTTTTTTATATGCGAAATTTCGGTATAACAAAAACGACAAAAGTATCGAATGTTGTAGTATTTGGTTTAAGCGAAAGATAATCTCTTTTTGACTTTTAATAATCTGCCAAATTTGTAAATTCATATCAAATTCATATCAATCTCCAAAGATTAGATAGTAAATATTGCAAAGGAATGCTCGCTCGTGATCTGCTTCTAAAGGACACGAAAGTGTTGATCAACTTATTTATATATCCTTTTTAATAAAAATCTTACTTTTTTAGGAACAGTTCTCTCTTAATAAATAACAATCATTTTCGAATTTCTTTTTAACTCTCCAGAGAGAATGAAGAATTGTGCTAAGCTAGTTGAAGCCCCTTAAAGCGAAATTTTGTAAATGTATGTATGTACGAGATTAACAAATGGAAACAAAATGAGTACTATCTGGCAAAATTTAAATTTTTTTTCAACACTTTATCTGAAGCATTGTCAGAGACGAATTTTTTGTTACGATACCTGAACTGCTATGCCGTAATTCTGATGCTATCGCATCGGTTCAGAATGATCATAAAAGAACGATCTGATTGAGTTTTAGAATTTCAAAAAGCTATACATTCCACTGAGATATAATCCCTTTATATTTCATATCGAAGTTTTCAAATGTTTCGAGAAGGCAATGCAGGAGAGAGCTGACATCATTCACTTCGATAGTTAATCCGCCTTAGAGGCGCTAAAAGGTAAATCAATAGCCTCTAGACTTGTATTTGAGTACCTTTACACTTTGAATGAGCTAAGTAAACACGACAAAGTGCACCTAATGTAGGTATTGAAAGCAATTACAAGAACAGAAAGACAAAAAAAAATCAAATATTTCATTACAAAAATTTGGTTGAACTTACAAAAATTTGTTTGGAATATTTTAATATTGTTTTATAGCAAAAAGTTGTGATTTTTGCCGGAAGTTTAGAAAATTTGCCAAATCAATAAAATTACAACAACAGTGCAATCGGATTATAAAGAGGATATTACGCATGCAAAACATATATATATTTTTTACATTTTAAAATTTTAAAATTTCTTTAAATATTGTAATCATAGTTTAATTATATCTCGTAGACGATATCCGGAATAATATCCCCTACATTAACGACTTTTACATGAAGAATTCCTTGAAAAATTTATGGGTGATGGTCAAATAAAAAAAAGAAATAATAAAATTAAATTTAAATCCTTTCAATCAAAATGACTTAAATTTTTTTTTTATCTTTTCAATCAAAAATTTCTTCATCTAATATTCATTAGATGAAAAATTTTAAATATTCAAGATTCCGGCTTAATGTTTAAGTTGATTCATTCACTCATTTCCACCAAAAAGTATTTGCATGCTGTCTAAAGAAAAGCAAAGTTTGATAGAACGAACTTAATCTATTCTAATTTTTTTTTTTTTTTTCTGTTTTCTTCTTCCGTCTGTTGTTGGTATGCTTGCGTATGCATATGCGTTTTCATGTGTAAGTAATAAACATTTTCTAGCTAATAAGCTTATGAGATTGAGTTCATGACTACATATTTATTAATTATAATACAAATACAAAATAATTTCAACTAATTATACCGCAAAAGGTAAAATATACTAAAGTAGTTAAAATTGTTATCTCTGTGTATATATTAGTTTGGGGAAAAAGAAATCCATTATTTTTATATGACTTTCAGGACTTTATTTAACATGCTTCGGATTGTCCGATTTGGGTCAAATATGCACCGTTTTGTTGTATGATTTGTTGCCATTTTAAAGGTAACTTCAAAATGCC
>KK351054.1:42442-57003 GCA_000671755.1 Glossina brevipalpis | reverse complement strand
TTGTTGACAGTAGAGATCAGAATTTAGCGTTTGGCCATATGGAAGCAACTCATAATAAATAATCCCCTTCATTTAAGTATTTCATTTAAGTTTATTTATACTTATCTAAAACAATTTAAAAGCAAATCAAATTGACTATTGAAAATTCACTTTTATATTCGAGATTATTTCAGTATTTCTTTTACATTTATTTGTACTTCTAATTAGCTTGATAGGTAATTTTCAAAACAACAATTCAATTGGATTCACCTATTCATTCATTGTTCTTAAAAGTGCATAAATTATTAACAAAAAAAAAAAAAAAAAAACAAAAAAATAGGTAAATAAAAAATTTAAAAAGACATTCACCTAAATATATTTGTTTTTTTTATTTTTTTATTTTTTTTTTTATTTTTGAATATTTCTATAGGTTGTTTATTTAATACTCTACAAGGCGCTTTACAGAATATACATCAAATAATAGCTTTGATGCATGATTTACCCTCAGGCTTATGTAATTTTCTTACCTGTTTTCAATTCATTTAATCTTTTTATAACACGTTACACTCACATCATACATCATCTAGTAAGCAGCAGTATACTGTATACTGTATCGTGTGCACAACATCAGAAAAAAAATTTAATTTGTTTGAGTTTTTGCATCTTCTTAATAACTAAACGAATGAATGAAAAATCAATATTAAATTTAAAATTTTACTTTTTTTTTCTTTTTTTTTACACAACAACAAAGTAAATATTCTAACTACATTAAATGTAGAATATATGATATAAATTTTGCATATGTATAAAATATAATAAATTCTTTGCCTCTCTAATATTTACAATACTTTTTTGTTGTTTTATTTAAAATTGTTTTTTAAATTGTTGTTTATATAGATATTTAAGAAATTTTAGAAATTTATTTCCAAAAGTTAGTAAATATTTATTTAATAGTATTTCTGCAAAATGTTCTACTTAATTAAACAACAATTTTATGCTTAAGTAATAGAGTTATATTAAACTTACGGATTTCTAGAGTTAATTATAATATTAAAACGAATAGCAAAAAATAAAATCATTCTTTATTCACATTCGAGTATTACTTGAATACTAGTTTCATTTCTTCTATTGTTTTTTTTTTTTTTTTTTTTTTTTTTTTTTTTTTTTTTATTTTTTTTTTTTTTTTTTTTTTTTTTTTTTTTAATTATAATAATTACAACAAACGTTACTATAATAAATTTCAAGAAATTTATAGTTAATGTTCAAAGTGACGGATATTTTTTTTGGTAGAAAGTTTCCGCGACTATATTNTTAAACAACAATTTTATGCTTAAGTAATAGAGTTATATTAAACTTACGGATTTCTAGAGTTAATTATAATATTAAAACGAATAGCAAAAAATAAAGTCAAAGTTTATAGCCTTCAAGGCATCACGTTTCACGTAAATTAGGTGATTGGATGGTTTTTCCATTTTTTAAATTTGTTTTTTTATTTTATTTTATTTTATTTGTTTAGTTTAGTTTAGTTTATCATAATCATAATAATAACAACAAACGTTACTATAATAAATTTCAAGAAATTTATAGTTAATGTTCAAAGTGACGGATATTTTTTTTGGTAGAAAGTTTCCGCGACTATATTATTATATATTTCTTAGATTTTTTATTACTATATTTCTTAGATTTTCTTTTGAATTCATCTTTTTTTAATTCGATGAGTACAATTATTGTTTATAATGCTCAATTACCTATAAGCCCTTTTTTCTAAAATGTCGAGCCGTTTTCAAAGTTAAATTTTATATTTTTTTTGTTTTTTTTTTTTTTGTTTCAATTTTCACATCCATTTAAGTTTTAAAGAGCACAAAAATTATTTTGACCTTAAGCTTGTAACGATTGTTTGAAAATCAATTCGAATTTGCTAAGCAAAATCGTATGTTAAAGTAATGGATGATCTGTATTTAATCCTTAAAAAAATTTTCTAAATATTTAACAAACGACACATACAATAAGGTAAGGAGAACAATACGTAGCACTAGAAATAGAACTAGAATTTAAATGGACTTTAAATGGACTTTATAAATACTATTGTCATTCTAATCTTTTCCTATCTTTCTGGCAAAGTTCTTATACCATTACTGTAGGATTTGAGATTTCTGGTTCAAAAAACTGAATGAAGCTATTTCCGCAAAGTCGGCTTTGTACTCAAGCGAACCAAAGCCAATGGATAGTCAGCTGTGGCGAGACTTAGAATATACGGTAGATGGGTCAAAATTTGCTTCCAATCTTCACGAAGTCGTTTATATTATGTTTATTGGTCTGGTATTGTCGTGACTAAATTGAAACGCCACTAATCAGTAAATTGTGGAAGCATTCGTCGGAAAGCTCAGGTTGTAAGATTTCCTTCTGATTCCACCAAACAACAAGCCTTGGTATTAATTGTTATCAATTTGAGGCTTACCAGGGTTTTTTTGTAGCTTCATCATCGATCCTTTCGCTCATTTATTATCGTATTTGATCCGCCTCTAGTTATCAGTTATCGTTCTCTTCTTCAGAAGCGACTTGATTTCATTCTATTTTAACAGTCATTTGCAGATAAGAATTCGTGCATTCACACACATTTTTTTTTACATTTAATTAAATGATTCAACACTGTTTAATGTAATAGTTTACTTATGAAGCGAAGTTATGAAATAAAAAATTAAGAATTTCATTGACTTTATCAATAACTGGTCGCCGAGGTCGCAGATTGTCTTTAACATTTCAATTTTCCAGGTGGCGAAGGTGGGCAAATCATTTGGTGCTACAGATCTTTATAACGCATATTCCCAAATACTATTTTTTTTTTTCAAAAACCTCCAGCGGAGTCTTATCATTATTGAAGTAAAACATTGAAAAGAAAACGAATCTTTCACAATTTTGATTTATTTGCAGAAAACAGTTGCTTTTGTATAAAACAAACAAATGTCACAATGTGCTCTGGTTTAATATGTTACGCTCCGTCACCTTTCAAACTCTTCACAATATGTCTTGATGCGGTTAATGTTACCAAAAAAAAAAAAAAAAAAAAAACGAGAATCTAAAGTCATCAAAACATCATGCACTTTTCCCTTACCTAATATTATATTATATATAAAAAAAATATATATATAATAATATATAAAAAAACTAATATATAAAAAAAAAAAAATAATATATATATAAAAAAACTAATATAATATTATAAAAGCATAAAATTATAGCTGGATTTAGTGTACATTACGCTTGGGTTTAATGATGTTTTCGTCCTTCTTTTTGCAAAAGTAAGATAGAAATTCAAAAAAAAAAAAAAAAAAGCCGGCTTCTTTCTTGATTAATAAGGCAAAACAAATCTCCCACGCTCTTACGCTACGGCAAAAAAAATAACGCTCAAACACGCTTAAGTTAAATCGTGACTGTCGACCAACTAGCTCGATTAGCAGCTGGTTTTTTTTTGGCTAGCGCCTACATCAGTTATATATTTTCCTTTGAAAATATACTTTATTTTCTGTAAAGAATTAGACAATACGTATTTACAATATTTTTTATCAATAACATAGTGATTTTAGGAAGTAGTAACTATTCCTAACTAGGCTCCGCTTTTTGCTAGAACTCTCTCTATCATCGTGACCTTATTAATCTCAAATCAACTTTTCATAGCAAAAAAAAAAAGTTTTTAGGCGATTACCATCTAAATACTCATTATAAATCGAGTACGACATTCTTAGCTCTTTCAGCTAAGCATAAATGTTTTAAAAGAAATGCGAACAATTCCAAGTTCTGGAAGGAAATACTTAATACTTAAATCAACCAATGCTACATAAACTTATGAAAAAAATATCAAGAGTTCTCATAATTTATGTTCTTGAGAGTGTTTAATTCTTAAATGTTATATTATTGATCCATATACACTAAAATTCAGCATAAAATAATATTAGTTTGGGGAAAAAGAAATCCATTATTTTCCAATTTGAAATGTTAAATAAAGTCCTGAAGTTCACATAAGATTGGATGGATTTCTTTTTCCAAAAACTAATATTATCATTACCTTTTGTAAATTTGTCCCTTTTCCGAGCGAGAGAGAGAGGTGTATTCATTTTGTCACTTTGTTTGCAACACGAGGAAGGATGTTTCCATAAAGGCTCCATAAAGTATATAATTCTTGAATCAGAATCAAATTTAGAATCGATTTAAGTATATTCGTCTGTTCGTCTACATCCGTATAATCCCATCGCTTTATAACAACCCTAAAGCCATCTACGGGTGCGGCGAGTTTACATCCCAAACCGAGATGCAGGGAACGAATTAAAGTTTTGATTTGAATTTAAGGACATGAGGAATAGCACGCCGTTCAGAGAGCATCTCAATTATCGAAATCTTTACAAAGAAATTTCTCCTATCATTTTCAACAGTTGGTTCAGACTTACAGTCTTACACTAAGAAATATTTACAAATTATTTGAATTTTTTTAAACGACATGCGCAATCAATGCAACTTTTCTTTTTTACTCCAACGTCGGTTTGTAAACACTACAAACGTCACTTTCGGCGAATAATTAAAAAAACTCTGAAAAATTCGTGTCAAATTAATGTGATTTCGATAAAGCGATATGACATGATTTTCCCAATGTTTGCAGACATTTTCTAAATATATTTTGAATTTGAAACTTACTCTTACATACACTTAATACCTAAATTGTTGTTGTACCCACCATCGGAAGATGAAAGTGTATGCGTTTCGTCATTTTGTTTATAACGCCCAGAAGGAAACGTCAAAGAGCTTCTAAAGTGTATACATTCTTGATCAACATCAAAGTTACAATCAATTAAGTATACCCGTCTATGTGATTGATACCTTTACTAGATATTCTCTTGATCGCAAAAATTAAGATATCGACTTCAAATTTGGTCAAATGTTTAGAAGTTCTTGAAAGCAGATTGATCTTGATCAGATGGGCCTCATCGGGCTAAGTACGTCTCGACATAAACGATAGAAACCGAAAAACACCTCTGTTTCGAAAGCAAACAAAAAGTTGAACTTTTTTAGTCATAAATCATAGCAGATAGATCTATAAAAATTTTGCACATGTGTTGCACCAGCTATTCTATAGTATCTCTACAAAAATGAAAAAGAACGACAAGATGATCCTTTTTTTTTTTGTTGTGAAAAGGTTTGTAACATTCAAGAAAGGAGCTTCTGAAATCTCATAATGTGTATATATCAGATCAGTATGAAATATATATTTCATTAGTATCAAATGCTTAATTGTGTAATGTGTGCCACCTACCATTCCCGTCACAACACATTAAAAGTTCTTGCTGGTAATTTTGATATTGAAAATAGGCCAAATCGATTAAAGAACATGACCATAGTACAATATAAACTAAAAAAAACACGTTCACTTTCTAGGTGTTTTGTTCACTATTACTCATAAACTACATAATAAAAATTTCCCCGTTACCGCATAAAAATTGGAAAAATCTGCCACGCCTACCCAATATTATAAATTATCAAAATTCATTTTTTCTGTGTTTTTTTTTTTAAGATAATCTCTTGGTGACAACAAAAGATATAAATTTCTTTCTTATTTTTTATTTGTTTGTTTATTTGTGTTTGTGTGTAATAACATAAAATAAATATAACGCGTACAATTTTTCTCCGAAATATAAGCTTGACTTTAGAGATATTTCATTTAAATATTTAACTTCGAATAATTTCAAAATTTTAAAGAAGAAAAAGATTTGTTTCGAACAGTACTCTAATAGTTTTGACAATGATGCGCAACAAAAATGGCATTTTTTATGCGGGTTTAGTGCACTGTGTGTGTGTGTACCATATTACACGAAAATCTAATATGTTGTGACATTTTGTAAATATTTTTTTTTTTCCGGTATTCTTCCCAATTTACTGTTATGCGCACAAACACTATTTTGCTGATTTTAATCATAAATGAATAATAAAAGCACACCACTGATGTAATAAAACGAGAAAGGAACACAATACACATTCAATGTGCAGTGTGTATCGATAGTCAAACGAGCACATCGATAACAGATTGAGAAAGAGAGAAAAACATTTTCATTTTGTTTCATAGCGTTTCTTTTGTTTAAGAAACTTATATAGAGAGAGAAAAAAGTAGAAACTTGTTAGAGCTCAAAATGTGTGCGCTAAGCTTCTTAAATGTGTGTATATCAAGAAAACAGCGAATTGAACTTGCATAAAATTACAATGCTATGTTGTGTGTTCTAGATATATAATATATATATATATATGTCATTACAATATATATTTCAAATATCTAGAAAAGCTTATTATCGGTATTTAAATTCTAAAATTCTAAATTTTCACCTCTATTATCATTACTTTTTTGGGGTTTTTTTCTGTTTCTTACGTTAGGTTTTGTAATAACATTAAACAAGTGAAGGTCGCAAGGCATTGCAAAATCTTGGAGGAAACGTTAACCACCGACCCCTAGGGTTAAGCAATATATATATATATATGTATACATGTAGGACGCTTAAAGTCTTCTGAAATAACGGAATAACGTCATGAGTATAAACCATTTCGTTCTCTCTAAGCAATTCATAACTTATCTAGTATCTTAAATGTTTAATGCACCCATAATTTCGCGGTAATCATGAAACACAATTCTAAGTTGTCACGAAGGATTCTGGTACTTTGTGGTTTACTTTTTATATCCCAAAGGTAAAATTTAGACAGCAGATAGCTAATTGTTTTTGAATCTACTTCGAGGTATGCCCCAGACCGTTACTATTTTTCCTCATAGATTTTTATAGTATACTGAAAAATAATTACCGTGCTCTCAACGCGGTTACTCAGGTTCTCAGGTCCATAGTACCGATGCTAAGTAATCTGAACTTTATAATAAATAGGTTGATTAGAGAGAAGAATCTTTTTAAAAGAGAAGAAACTTCTTCCAACAGACCTATTGACTGCTCTATGGAAAGAATTTTGTATCCAGTTTGTGAATGCAAACAAACGCTATTGAAAATGGATTAGATCGAAGGGTTTTAAGGCTGCTTGCCGTAAAATGTTTCAAAAACTTATTATATAAAAAAAAAATTTTACAATTTTTAATTTTTTACGACAAAAATCAGTGAAACGTAGCATATTAGCTTCAAAAAGACCACGTGTTTCAATTTTTTCGACAATCTGATAAGCTTTTCTTTTCCTTTATTACCCTATACCTTAAGAGATATCACATACATGTGTATAAAAATATTGATAATCAGAAAGAAGTGGAAAAAAAGAGCGACAGAGTATAGCCGCACTCTAGATTTTGTACGTCCGATTGGTGTTATGTCTTCAACCATCAACTATCCTCTATAGCTAAAGCCACATGAGTCGTAACTAAGATATGGTCTACCGCACGGGAACGGCACGACAGCAAAATCAAATTCTTAATATTTCGAGAGAAAAATTAGCCAAAATTAAGGAACTGGCACACAAAGTTTGTAATACTTAACTTAAAACCCCCACACATTTATTTTGTGAATCGACTGCTGTCTAAGGGTACTTCTTCAAGGTAATCTCTTATATGGATGTAAGGCTTTAATTTTTAGTATTTTGCCTTAAAGAAAATAAACTGACTATACTAAATGTGAAAGCGGGATCAGATTCAGTCAGGCTCAGGCTCAGCATAAGCCGGAGTCAGAATCAGCCAGTAACAGGATCAGGCAGGTTCAGGATCAGAATCAACCAGGATCAGGGTCAGGATCAGCAACGATTAGGGTCAAACGGGGATCAGAATCAGCTTGGCAGTTAACAATTAATATATATTGTATCTATTTTTGTTAATAAATGGCTTTTTCAAGCGAAAAAATGATCAAAATGAAAGCAAGTATCTATTACTTAAAACATTACCTTGAGCCAATCCAACTTAGGTTTTTATACATACTCCATTTCTCATTTTTATCGTTAACCTAGAAACGTTCGTTTCGCAAGAAAGACTTCGATGGCAAACACACATGAAACTAGAAGAAATATTAGACCTTATCGAAGACTTTTCCACGTCTACGAATACATAACCGCAGTAATTTTTATTTTGAATGGCATCTCTGAATGACATATGAAACAACATGATGTCATTGCTCAATGGAACCGGTACCGAATGGTAAGCCGACTTGGTGGTTAATAATAACATATTTTTCCTCTAGAATTTCGAGTAGTTTTCGTAGACATATTCTTTCAAATATTATATTTTAATGTTGTTAATAAATTAATACGGGTTTACGATATTTTCTGCTTTATTTTTTGTTTAGTTATTTCTGGACATTTCCATTGAATTCAAAAATGATTCAATCTGAACGTATTATTAAAAATTAATATTAAAAAATTGAAATCATTAGTTGGCAAAGATTTTACGTAACCTCTTATAATCTTTAGAAATAACAAAAAAAAAAAAAAAAAAAAGAACAATTATGAGAAGAGAAGGCACTATTTATAACAATTTAATGTCTTTCGTATATGCGGAAGAGTATATTTAGAGACCTTTCTTTGACTCTAATCGATTCTGATTATGAGATATGGGAAATAGTACAAATAAAGACTTTTGACTGCGATCTCCCCCAGACAGATTACGGTGATGAAATTTCTGATATTTCTGATAACTTTTAATGTCCTTTCATATATATTTCTTTCTCTAAAATCTTTTCATAGCACGGTTTGCTTTTAATCGAATTATAAGCGCAATGTTTATTGCGAATATATTAAGACATTAAATTAAATGATTTTTTTAATAAAAAAAAAGTTTTGTATGCTATGATGATGATGATAACACCGACCTATATACACACATGACTTTAAATGGAGACTAAAACTTTAAAGGTAAAATCTTAACAAGAAAAAAATGGGAATAATGGTACGAAAATGTCCAAAAAAAAAAAAAAAAAAAAAAACTCTTACTTAAAAAAAACCGAAAATTGCGACAAGTAAAAGGAAGCAACATGCAATCACCGATCCATACGTATATAATACATAAATAAACGTTGGCATTTCCGTTGAGTGCCAGACCAGCCATATAACTGTGCATTCAATGATGATAATAACATTTTCCAACAAATCTTATAAAACTACTTGGACTTTCATTGCTTTTACATTCACGTTACAGCATTAATAGCTTTCTTGATCATATATAATACATACATAGTCTTACAATAGATTGTTAATTTTGTAATCGAAACGAGAAAAAAAAAAAAAGATAAAAATTTATTACATTATGTTGAAAATCATAACAAGTTACTGCACCCGATGGTAACTGAATGATGATATTAATATAGAAACCAGTAAGTAAGCGAATGTTACGTATAAATTTTGACATCACTTTAAAATAAAATGATTTTTTTGTGAGCAAGTCGCGCCAGTTAGCAAATAAGCGACATCTTGCTAAGCATGTATGTAATGTTGCCAACAAAACAACCGGTTTTAGGAACAAAAATATTATTTTGAAGGTGAATTGAATTTTTTTTTCGACTTTTAAAAACATTTTACTTGCGCGCAAATAAATAAATTCACATTTTATTATAACCGTTTTGTTTGATTTGATTTTTAATGTATTTATTTAATTGCAATGGCTTACGTTCGAGTGTATGTATGTACGTGTGTTTTTTTGTCGCATTACATTACACATTTAATTTATTGAAACAGTTGCAAGCACCGGAAAGGGAAACGAAAGACGTAAGAAAAGCAAATTAAATTTTTGCACTCGACAAGACCGAAAACATTCTTCTTCTTTAAATAATTCGATTCGTGAGCTTTATTAGCTACACACATGTACACATTTTATTATGTTTATTTTTTTAATAAACTGCCAAAAAAAAAATGTTAAGTTTATTTGATTTTACGCGCATATCTAAAGAAACAAAACGAAATGAATTTTGAGGCACATAAAGTTTACAACCCTTTGTCTAATATTAGTTTGGGGAAAAGGTAATCCATTATTTTCCAATTCGAAATGTTAAATGAAGTCCTGAAGTTCTTATAAGATTGGATGGATTACCTTTTCCCCAAACTAATATAATTTTGTCTGATTTGCGTCACAAAATATTAAAAACATTGTTTTAGATATAAATGCTTATAATTCATGAGAACCATTATATAGGAAATAGTCAGATCGAAAAGTTAATCAACTTAATCTAAACTTAGTAACGTTAACACTTCGTCAAAAGAAACAAAAAAAAAAAAATAATAAAATACTTCATATTATATATCTTGTTAGTATATAAATAAAGGTGTACTTTTGATGTTATTCGTTTTGAGTTGAGTCCCGAGAAACAGAGCGATGTGGTCCAAAATATATCATAATACATTTATATTAGTTTGAGGAAAAAGAAATCCATTATTTTTATATGAACTTCAGGACTTTATTTAACACATGCTTCAGATTGTCCGATTTGGGTCAAATATGCACCGTTTTGTTGTATGATTTGTTGCCATTTTAAAGGTAACTTCAAAATGCCTCTCTCATAGAAGTCAGTCCTGGTCTCTATTTGCAAAAAACTCTAGTAGTCGATTTTCACAATCCTCCCTAGATTCCAATTTTTTATCATTAAAGAAATTTTGCAATGCAAGAAAAAGATGATAATCGCCGCTTGGTGCCAAGTCCGGACTGTATGATGGATGCATTAAAACTTCCCAATCAAGCTCTCGAAGTTTCTGACGAGTCACTGTAGATGGGGTGTGGCCTTTCCAACGAGCATAAATCTGAAATTGTTTGATCGATACTTTACGAGAAATCTACCAGTGTAGCCATCTACCGCAAAAATAATGGATTTCTTATTCCCCAAACTAATATTTCCCTATACAAATAATATTTTGCCTCTCACAAAAGTAAATGCTTCAAGATCTAATTTCTAATATCTTAGGATTAAAATTGATTTAGAAGAATAGTGGCTTGAATTATTAATTTGGGGAAAAAGAAATCCGTTATTTTCCAATTCGAAATGTTAAATAAAGTCCTGAAGTTCATATAAGATTGGATGGATTTCTTTTTCTCCAAACTAATATTAAGAAAGATGCTTCAGAAACTACATATATATATATGTATATATATTATTGATCAGAATTAAATTCGGAATCCATCTACACCCGTTAGACTTATCTACATGTAAAATGTTGGCTATAAAATTTGGGAAGAAAAATTAAAAGTTCTCTTACATACGTTGCTATTGAAGGTAGACTTAAAAATATGATATAAAATAAGCTGTAGTATCAAATAAGAGAAGAGACACGCCTGCTTTCTGCATGTTTCGGTTAGCGCTCATTAAAAACTTCCATAGGATTTCACAAAAAAAAAAAAAAAAAAAAAATGTGACTCATTATTAATATTAATATTTTTTCATCCCCTTTTCTTACGACAAAGGTTGCGTTCGGGTATAAAAGATTCGGCACAACTGAATATTATTTTCTTATTTATTTAAATTTTTTTAATTAAAATTTCTTATTTATTTAAGCTAAACACCAATCACAGAAACTATTAACATTTAATAAGAACGAACAATATAAAAAAAAAAAATTCTATACAATTCATTTTAAATTACATATATATATATATATATATATGAGTGTATAGGTTCGTATGCATATGTAGAGCTATTGTTTTCGTGTTAAAAATAAATTGTGTGGCTGTACAGTATGCTTTAATCTAAGTACTTACTTTGATATACCAACGTATGGGAATGACATGTAAGTGCGTCGTAAATGGCAATACATGTATATGTATATGTATATGCGTATTCAGGAAACTTCCGCTATAGCAGCTAAGCCAAAATAAACGTTCATATACGTATTCCATTGTATTGTGATATCATTAATAACTTAGTTTGCGAATAAATTTCAAAATTTAACGCCAACATTTCAACCACTCATTACTCAATACACGAATGAGATGCAATATTAGTGTAGCGGTAGCTCTATGAATGGAATTGGTTTTCATTTTGTATTCAATTCAACGTTTTTGTTGAAGATTATCATCTTTTTCTTGCATTGCAAAATTTCTTTAATGATAAAAAATTGGAATCTAGGGAGCATTGTGAAAATCGACTACTAGAGTTTTTTGCAAATAGAGACCAGGACTTCTATGAGAGAGGCATTTTGAAGTTACCTTTAAAATGGCAACAAATCATACAACAAAACGGTGCATATTTGACCCAACTCGGACAATCCGAAGCATGTTAAATAAAGTCCTGAAGTTCATATAAAAATAATGGATTTCTTTTTCCCCAAACTAATATTTGTTTATCAATTGATCAATTTACTCTTTTTTATACTCTCATATATATTAGTTTGGGGAAAAAGAAATCCATCCAATCTTATATGAACTTCAGGACTTTATTTAACATTTCGAATTGGAAAATAATGGATATCTTTTTCCCCAAACTAAAATTTCTTTTGCCATTTTGCCATATCACTATTAAAGTCGAACACGACAAGTGAAAGAGATGTGTTTTTGGGATTAATCTAACAGGTCTGGTTTCAATTGGATGTTAACGCGAAGAAATCGGAAATTTCTTATGAAAAGTTTAAGTTAAAAATTGTCTCGGTCAGATTAGCTGAAACTTGCACAATTAAGAAGAAATTATTTGTAATGATAGATATACGAGGTTCGTTACAAAATGTATAATGATTTCTTACCTGTTTTTGTATTCTACACCATTTGTAGTATAGAGAGAAGAAGGACTTACGATAGACCTATCTTTTGTTATATCAATTGATTCAAAATAATTTTCTGAGTCGATTTAAGCTTGTCTATCTATCTGTCTATCGGTCTGACGTTTGACTATGTTGATTACTGTTCAACCTAAAGCTCGCAAAATTCTACTGAAGCGAGTTAAAGACTTTGGCAATGCCAAACTGGAGAGAAGACAACCAAGATAGATAGATAGATAGATGAAAAGGTGCCCTCTTACTCAAATGCGAGATATCTTATTCTCGAGGGGCCTTGAGATCCGACAGGATTCTTGCGAAAATTAAAACCTTTATATGGCAACAAAGTAAACTTTTAGCAAACTTACGACAGCAATAGCTGAAGAATAATAAGATTTTTGGGGAAGAAAATTAATTTTAATAAATTTTGAATCAAAACAGTTCACGTTTTTCGGTCCTTTACTCACTTTCAAACATATTTATGCCTGTACATGAAAACCGGATATAGTTATTGGTATTTAATCATAAAAAAATAAATAAAGAATTGTGTTAACTAAAATGATGTAATAGTATTTAGTGTTCGTTCGTCCTTGCTTGGTTATACTTGCTTTATTTTTACTGTTGTCTGTGTCTGTGTCTGTGTCTGTGTCTAATAAATATGTTAGTATGAAATAATGCAACACATCAACGACAACAAGAAATTTCAAAATTTTCAACAATATTCTTTTGTTGCTTGTTGTTGTTATTCGTTATTACTGTTCTTGCTGCTGTTGTTGTTTGTTTGTTCTTTAATGAAAGAACACAATTTATGCGTGACTAACAATCAGTGAACTACATTTTTCTCAATGTATGTAAAAAGTGTTATGTGAGAGAAAAAAAAAAGTAAATTGTAAGCTTTTTCAGTGCATATATTTTTAGCTTTTTTGTCTAAAACACAATAACTGAAATTGTTTGATACTTAACGCTTACATACATGAACACATATTATATGTATATTACAACACCAGAGGTGACAAAATAGTTCAAGAACTTTTCGTCTTTTCGTCTTTTCGTCTTTTCGTCTTTTCGTCTTTTCGTCTTTTCGTCTTTTCGTCTTTTCGTCTTTTCTCAATTAATGCGAACAGAAAAATAGTAAAATAAGTAAGAAAATATTTTTACACTAAATCATTTAATGCTGACTGACATCTAGAACATTAGCTTTTTTGTTGTAGTCAGCAAAGTAAGGAGAGCGCTACTTAAAAAGTGAAAAAAAAGAAGAAGAAGAACAACAACAACCAAATATGAAAGTATTTAGTAAAGTATTAGAAGAGTTTTCTGGTGTGTTTTGGTGTGTATTTTTTTTTTTGATTAGATTTCCTTTTTTAATGTTCTTACATCTTAGAAAGAAAATTAAAAAAAATAAAAACATTTTTTTTTATTATTATTTTAAATATAATTGTATTTGCATTTGCAAGTTTTCTAACAGATTTTTTTTATACATTTGCAGTCACTTTAAGGTGATTATTATATATAGAATAACGAATTCGTTTGTTCTCTCTTTCTATGCTTAATAAACATATATACACACGCATGCACACAAAAATAAATTTTAAATATCTTTAATGGCTTTAATTATATAATTTATTTTTTTCTTTATTTCGGAGCGTAAAAAATTTTCATTCATTATTTTCTTTTTCTTGCTCTTTTTCTATTTCGTTTTCATTTCCATCCGCCAGCCTTCCATCCGATCTTTTCAAAATGGACAGTAGTCAAACCGATTTTCTGCTATCGAGAGTTTGTACACCAGCTTTAGGCAGACCAACACTAAAGTACTTAGATGTTGTCTGGCCTCCTAGTTACAGATATTAGTTTGGGGAAAAAGAAATCCATTATTTTTATATGAACTTCAGGACTTTATTTAACAT
>KK351054.1:26045-41796 GCA_000671755.1 Glossina brevipalpis | reverse complement strand
TAAAACTGTTTTATGGTCGATTTTTAGATTCTGGGCGATGTTACGATTGATAAAATACCGGTCAACTTCGATCTTTTCTCCGATTTTATTTTCATTTTCGACAACCGGCCTACCTGTGCGAGGTGCATCTTTAACATCAAAAATTCCTGAACGGAATCTACGAAACCAAAATTGCACATAATTGGCTGTTAATGTCACCTTTCCAACGAGCATAAATCTGAAATTGTTTGATCGATACTTTACGAGAAATCTGCCAGTGTAGCCATCTACCGAAAAAATAATGGATTTTTTTTTCGCTAAACTAATATTACACATTATATATTCGCAAAATTAATTTGCTTACTTTTCATAAGAATCTCTGTATATGGTGCGGAGACCAGAAAAAAATGACCTGTGTGATCCACATTTGCTACAATTAATTCTTATGTCATTCGTTATTAGTATTTCGAGCACAGAATACTCAAGATTAAATCTTTTTGTAAGGGATTCGAAAAATTTTCACATCCAATTCAAATTTTTCACATCAATTCTGCATACAAAATTACTTGATTAGACATGAGACAGACAAATGGACAAACAGATTTAAAAACTTTAGAAAATAAATCTGAATCAGTACAATAAAATAAAATAATAAAAGTTGAGCTTATTCTAAATCCTTTTGGGTGTTATATATATATATTCTCACAAAGTTGTATAATACCCTGTACCACCGTTAACGTAGGGTATAAATTTATTTTATTCACGTTCTTATAAATTTCTTCATATTAACTGAGCTGACGCCTCTAGCAAGTCAATACACGTGGGTTCATTCATCTCATTGCGGTAGAGTTTTCTTATAAAAATGAAAAAAACATCAACAAGCCGATAGCCTAAGCTGCTAGGTGCTCTCACCTCTATAGTCTAAGAATTAATTTCATTAGTCTAGAGTATAATAAACATAATAATAATAATAAATAACTGGTTTCTACTCACAGCATAAGTTCTTCATTTTCTAAGTAATAGCGTCTTTTCCTCAGTTACATCTCCGACAAGTTTTTCGTAACTAAAATCAGTTCTGAATACCTTAAATGCGTTAGTTTCAACCGATTAGATACACATTTAAAAAACAATATGTAATAACGAAAACATACATACGCAAGGCACACAGCAACACACACTTCTGTAATACAAGTGATATATAGAAAATCACGTTGCTTACAGTGAGTGCTGCTTTTAATATGATTTGATAGGAAAGAGTGATAAGGCGAATAGTTTTAAAAAGCAAAACCGTGTGTCCATTATCTACTACTACGCTAATCGAGGAATGAATGTATATTTGATGCAATGAACAGGTTATAGTTTTGTAAAATAAATAATACGCAACGTTGCACACAAGTTTTTGCTAAACAAACGAAAAATAAAGTTTAATACGAATACGAATTATTTAGACAATACCTCTTAACCTACAAATACTTAATTAAATTCGTAACTTATTTCCTACGTATAGCGATTAATTTAACTATGTTTTCTTAAAACAACATTTTTTTTCATTTTTCATTACGCACACATTCACTCACCTTATTTAATTTACTAAATCATAAAAAAAATTCGTGTAAATGCACGAGATTTTTAATCCCTTCAAGTACTTTCTATTTACATGCAACACGCAGAGATGAATGAAAAAAAAAAAAAACATTTTATTTTTTAATTATGTGATTTTAGATATAAAATATGCAGGCAAACTGCAATATCCTGAACAGTTTCATTTAAAGTTTACGATACGATAACATTGGCAGAACCAAAACTACTTCGGAATAATTTGAAACCTTCTTTTTTCTTTTTTTCTTGATTTTATTTTCATCTTCATGGTTAATTCTTTTATCTTTAAATATTATGATTGCTTTAGTTTTTTCCACTCAAATATGTTGCGTTCACACTCGTACGCTATTGATAAGAAGTGTGATAACAAATGTTTATATATTAAATCAAAAATATATGTTTTTTCATCGATAGAATTTCGTATATCTGGCTTCCTTTTACTCATTCGTAGTGATCTGAAGACCGAAAGGTTACGTTTCATAATATAATATATTATTAGTATAAGGCGAACGTGCTGTAATGCCTGCAAACTCCGAATTACTACTGAAATTTTGCTGCTGGTAATAGCATTGAGACGATTTTCCTTTGTGTCAGGTACAACAATATTAAAACTAACGCTGATGTCGACGTTGTGGTTAACTGAGCAAATCCTGTTAACGTCGTTAGATATATTCTCAGTTTACTTGCGTTAAATTTACAACAGCATCCACTATCATTTGGGAAGTAAGCTTATATTCAACATGTTGTCAACTTATTTTTATACACACATGTTTATTAATTTAATTTATATATTATATGTTTCAATTTTAATTTCTTAGCTCTCTACACAATTTGCATATAAACATCTTCTCAACTTGTTATATTGATATTTTCATTTCCTTACAAAGCAAAGCCTGGAAACATGTTGTCAAACCAAAATATTGCACATAAATTGAAACAAAGAAGTAAGAAAATTATATATGTTTCAATTTTAATTTCTTAGCTCTCTACACAATTTGCATATAAACATCATACTTGTTATAGAGATATTTTCATTTCCTTACAAAGCAAAGCCTGGAAACATGTTGTCAAACCAAAATATTGCACATAAATTGAAACAAAGAAGTAAGAAAATTATATTCGGCTGCGCCGAATTTTTTATGCGTACTACCTTTGTCTTGCAAAAGGAGAAAAAAAACAAATTTTAATGGGTGGGCGTGGCTGATTTCTTTTACTTTTAGGAAATCCTGTAGACGGACGAGTACGTCTAGATGGATTTTTGAATTTCAAGAATATATACACTTTGTGTAGTTTCTGAAGCATCTTTCTTAATGTTAGACGAGTTTTTGCAAAAATTTTATAAATCAATATTCTATTATATCGAATGGGCGTAACATAGTTAGCGCAATATTTGTGGAAATTTTTATAAATCTACCTGCTGTAGTTCATGAGTGAGTAATGATCAAAAAACCCAATTTTTTTGCTTTCGAAAACCGAGGTGTTCTCAACTTACGTTATACTGTACTGTGAGTATGTCTTTTGACCGATTTCGCCAATTTGAAGTCCATATCTTCATTTTTGCGGCCAGAAGAATGTTTACCACAGACATTACAAAGAAGGACAGGCGGGCACATGCTTAAGACGATTCTATAGTTGATGTATATACTTTCTTGGGTTTCCGAAGTTTCTTTGTAGGCGTCACAAACAAATGACCTGATCACCTTCGGTGCTGGGTATAAAAAGATGTTTTTTCGAAATTTATTCAACTTATGCTCATTTTTTATTCGTCCACATTGTTGAAAAAACTCATGGCTTATTTACTTGGTGTTATTATTAATGTTGAGATTTGTTTCCTAAGTCCGATTTTTCTATCGCTATAATTACTCTTGTTAAGGCCGATTTCGTTAAGTGGAGTCACGAAGCAAAATTGGTTTTTATTTTATGTTTTGTTTTGCTCTATCATTTCTTACTACTCTGGTTTGAAACCTAATGGCAACATGTGTTAGACTGTCTAACTGCTGCAGCAACATGCATCACAACTTGTTGTTGCTGTTGCTATGTTTTTATTCTTTTCCATTTCCTTTTCCATTTTTTTTTTTTTTTTTTTTTTTTCTAAATACAGGTTTTGGTGAACACTACTGTTTCAAATTTTGATTACTTTTTACAGACACAATATATTTTTGTTATTGTTTTGTGTTCTGTGAACATTTCTTTTTCAAAATAAATTTTGAACTTTGCATTTATATATGTATATAATTTGCCTTTAAATTTTCATGTTGTATATTTACATTTTTTTATTCTCCTTTCCCTTTTATCTCTTTTTATGCTATGTTTTTAACGACGTTTACGATGTCAACCAGATTCTCTCTTTGAACGTATTTTAATGCTTTATCAATAAGTACGAGTATGTATGTATGTATATATATATATTAAAGGTTTATTATTAACCTTGGATTGTATAGTGTATAGTAACGTTACGTTTGTTATAATGTCTTGCATTCTCAACATTAGTTGCTACTCTAGTCATAGTTGCTGTCCTTCTCATTATAATCGGTTTGTTTCTGCTCATTGGATTATTATTAATTTTTCTTTTTTTTTTTTTTTTTTTTTTTTGCTTTTAATAACCTTGCTGATGTAGTTTTTGTTTTGTTGTTTCATTGGACCGCTGCTGTTTTTTGTTTTGTTTTATGTTATCAAGTGATTTGCTTGCAGTTTGCACTTATAAAGTGTAAACGAGCAACTGAATAAAACGGATATTTGTCTTCAATTTAATTCGATTCTTTTTGTGTGCCTATCATATATAGGATTTAATTCTTTAAAAAATTACAAAAAGCATGTAAAATTTTTCGATATTACTATAATATAAGTGATGTTGAAAAAAAATTTAAAGATTAAATGTCGTTATATCGTACATCAATTGTGGTGGTGCCGATGTCTCCAATTTTGTAACTAAGAGAATATTTACCATAGACAGTACATGCATGCTTAAATCGTTTCTAAATTTGATGCTTATCAAATATATATATATTTTTTGGGGGCCCTTGGGGGCCTGGCAACTACAAGCAAAATGACACGTGCATTTATTGTACTGGCATTACTTAAATGCGCTATTAAATTCATCAAGTCATCATAAGCATGCTCAAGCTCCCATTCAATTCATTTACACGTCTCATACTGGCGTCATACTCTAACCATTAACTAATGCAATGACTACCGAAACCATCGAGTATTGGAAAACTATGTTTATCTGGAATGGCCTTATTTGAACATACTCGGGAAGCTAATGTTTTGTGCGAATACAACTATATATTAAAGTCATCATTCTAAACCCTACGTATTAAAAACATAAACCTATAGCAACGGATCATAATCTGGTAATCACATTTTCCTGTCTATATATTAGTCTTGTTGTTAGGTCATTATGCCCCGATTCAAACAACGGCATTGTGATGATCACAATTGCTCGACATTTTTGAATAACTAATATTTACTGAACAGTAATTATTAAACATTAGGTTATGAGTATAAAATCATTCACTTTCAAATTTTTTTCGAAATATATACAACGAATATATAACTCAATAAGTTCATAGGATGCCATAGATGTCTCCACTGTTAAAGAATTCATATGATTTTTACATAGTATCAATTTTTAAACGAAAAAATTGCCAAAATTCCAAATGATATTCCGATTATTAGTTTACAAGTTACAGTTGTTTTAAGTACTTTTGTCATTTTCAAAACAATGAAATAATCTTGAGTTTCGTGTATTGATAAAGCATTGTTTTTTTTTTGGTGGGAAATAATAATGGTTCAAGCAAAGTGATGACTTGACAAGTATTATATCATATCTTATCTATCGAAAATAATAATTTGTCAGCGGTTTGCTGAGTGATGAACGCTGAACGCTTTGGCCGCTTGAATTCAGCAGTTATTATACAAAACAAAACAAGTGAAGAATAAATAAATAGTTTTGGAAGATCGAAAAAAAAAAAAAAATTTCGTAAGACAGCTGACACCTTAATGGTATCCCAAGGGAATGTATTTACTATTTTGCATAAACGTTTGTCTATGAGAAAGCTCTGTTTAAAGTGGTTACCGCATTTAATCACTGTCTAATTTTGCTGATGATGAGCAGATGATGCAGAGCCAAATTTGAAGCTATTTAAGCGAAATAAAAGCCATTTTCTCCTACGATATGTGATAATGGATAAAATAATGAAGTCGTCGCTACACTTCAAAATCAAATCGGCAGTCAGGCGAATAGATGGAGAAAGCTATCCAAAGTGACCAAAAACTCAAATGTCAATTGATAAGTTTACAAAATCCGTATTTTGGGGAAGCGCGTGGCATAATATTCTTCGATTCTCTTGAAGAGGAGGCAAAGAATCAATAGAGAATATTACATAGCATTATTAGTGCACTGGAATGACAAAATTGTAAAGAAACGGCCCCAAATAAAGAAGAAGAGAAAAAATAATCTTCCACCAAGACAACGAACCATATCACAAGTCGACTACAACCATAGCAAAATAGCAAAAAAAAAAGAAGAATTAGTGGTCCCACGATGTTCTATATAGTATTTGGTATTTTACAAAAAACTTCGGAGACCCCACAAATAATATATAAATTTTTGATCAGCATTAAATTGGTTCAGTGTAATGTCTGTGGTAAACATTCTTCTTCTGATCGTAAACATGAAGATACCGGATTAAAATTTTGATAGAAATATTGGAAACTTTTGTAGGACAAGCTAAAAATCATATGGATTTAATACTAGTAACGCTATCTATGTGTTAGCCTACGAACTTTTTAACCCACCTGTTTTAGATTGTATGCGTCTGTATAAGTCGCATAATTTCAAATAAAATATTATACCCATTGATGATGTGCTAACGTTACTGCGGTAAGAGAATTCTTTAAATGCTTTTGTGGGTTTTGGTTGACGTTTGGTAGCCAGACTTGTTCGTGAATAAAATCCATTTGCAGTTGGCTGCGATACAATTGGCGTTTTCACTGTGTGAAGAATTGCATTGTAGAATGCATCTCATAATCATCTCTCTCTAATCATATCGTCATAGAAACTTAAAAGTTACGTCTGGTCTCTGACGCAACGGAAATGGATGTAAAAGAAACTGACTAGATTCTCTCTCGTATGAAAACCATAAAAACTAAGGATACTTAAGATGATGCAAGATTGTATTAGTAATTAATGCATTTTCCTTACCACTGTTGTTCCACTGTTGTACCGAGAGGTAACAGCCAAAACAGTGACTATTATTACGTTTCAAGCTATATATCATTAACAACTGTATCTGGGTTGCTTGTGTTTGTTGATTTCCTTCAATAAGGAAGCAAAAGGCTTCGGTTTTTTTAAGTATTGTCAGGGAATACTTTTTTTTTGTTATAGCCTTTGTTATCTTTGTCCTTAGTGTAGATAATAGAGACAATAGTGATGATGGAAATATTTTATTTCTTTCTATACCAACTATTGACTCTAATACTCATCATTCCATTTGCAACATTTAGATCTATAAACCAAAATAAATCTCCACGTTTTTGTAGCCATATTTGTCTGTCCGTATGACTTTCCTTTGCTAAAATCCTTAAGTTAACAAAATACAACAAGTGTCAAGCTTGAAATTTGATATAAATATTCTTGAAGCAATTTCTTCTGAGCAGGTATGATCATGATTCACAAGCACGTGAACACAAAACCCTATAATCGAAACAACTTTAAGGGAACTTGTGAATTTTGTGTTTTTTTTTTTTTCTTTATCAAATCTGACTTTTCTGAAAAATGGATCAATAACACAAGTCTAATTTGAAAGAAAAATTAATCGATTTGCTTATGTTTATTTTAGGTGATGGGCATCCAAGATTCGTTTCAAATTGAATATCGTTTCCTTTATATGTTTACTATTATCCTCACTTCCGTTGAAAGTCTGTTAGCATCTAGATGTTTTTCTAGTTGTTGTTGTTATTGTTGTTGTTGTTGTTGTTCTGCTTTCTGAATTGTCTCTGCTGATTCGCTTCGTGTGCTTTACGTTTCCGTTTCTCGTCGGTATTTTCTTTTGCATCATCATCATCATCATTTCAATTTTCATTTTCTTATTGTTTTAGTTTCAATTCTTTTCAACTAAAGGAACATTTCAGTTGCTAAAGGATTTCGTATAATAATTTAAACGTTACTTGTTTCTTGAGCTAGTTGAGCTGAGTTTTAGTAACAATTGTCTGCATTGCATAGTCTATGCAAAAAAAAAAAAATTCCCTTATGACCATTGTGCGAACCTACTGTTGTTGTTACGTGGGCCACAATCTGCCTTGAATTTTACTTACATTGGAAGAAATATTCGATGGTTACAATTTTTTTCAATAACTAAAATCTCCGAATACAAGTAATCGGAAGTTTTGTTTAATCAAGCGAAGTTTATACACGGGAGTCAAGAGATCTATCGGAAGGTCTTTGTTTTAATTTAATTTCTTTTTTCGTTCTACTACTTCGCACACAACATCTGGACTACTTACTGAATATATTTGAACTCATGGGAATGCATAGTTTTACACTTTTTATTATTTGTGTTGCAAGTCAATGAATATGTGTGTCGTCGCATGTAACAATGTTGTCTTGATTTCAAAAGCATAAATTTTAATTAAATTTTAAGAAAAAAAAAAAAAACATAAATCGAAGGAAAAAAGAATTTTTTTTTTTAAAATTAATAAAATATTATTATTATAATATTATTCATATTCGGAGCATGTCACCCTATGCACATCTTGAAAGTACCTGAAGAACATAATAATAACAAAATATTAGCTTGGGGAAAAAGAAATCCATTATTTTCCAATTCGAAATGTTAAATAAAGTCCTGAAGTTCATATAAGATTGGATGGATTTCTTTTTCCCCAAACTAATATTTAACTTTATCGAAACTGGATTGGATTGACGATTCAATCACATCCATTATTACATCCAGTTCCATTTCGGAAAGTAAAGCCGATAATTTTACTTGTTAGTATTCATTCGGTTTTTTTTTTTAATAATAATAATGTTGTATTATTTATGTATCATTTGATAAAACGTTACTGTAGCCTTGTTAACAATATAATTAATTAAAAATTTTTAATTAAAATCCATATCAAAGTGAACATAACAAATGATCCGCTAGTGCGGAACATAACAGTGACCGTAGGGAGATTCCTCGTCTAAGTGATTAAAGCGTGGCGTGGCATATGGAGCTGAGCATTATATCATCTTTCAGCACCGCTCAAACTCAGCTCACATCGATAATAACCTAAGTCTAACAACAACTTAAAAAAGGAACTATAGTGTGTGATTAAGTAGAAATTATTATCCGTCAGCTAGATGTATTTTTGTCTGTCTATCTGCACATCTTCTCTCCTCACGCTATTACGTCTACAACTAGTCTATCATGCACTTATACATTTCTAAGTTTATATTTCTTTATATAAAAATAAAATATAGCCTTGTTCGACTATATAGCATATAAACTGAACTACTTATCTTTACTCTATGTAGGCTATCTGCTCATTCGCATCAAGTAGCGGTCGTCCAGCGAGATTGTCTAGGCGTCTTAGCTTCCGTTAATTACCTTATGCTGTTGTTGTGAAAGTAACTCGTGAACAATAACCTAACGTTCGCTTGGAAACCACAAAACACGTCAAAAGAAAATGCATTTTCCTTTTTTTCTTTTTTGTTGAATTCATTCAACTTTATTGTTTACTATTTTTTTCTTATAGAACATTGTCCAGGTTATAATAATTCATCTCTTATGTATATATAAATATTTTTTATTTTTTTTTATTCTTTTTTCTTTTTTGAGATTTACCCTAAATAAAAAGAAGCATAAAAAATATACAAGTTCGAAGACAATGAGTGAGCAAGACTTATTAAACGAAAACCCAACCCAACCCAACCCAAAAACTCTCAAAGAACTTTTGAACAGCTTGGTAGTTGATGAATCAATTGTTTTTAGACGTTTACATTCGGTGAAAAAGATTCAAAAAGGGGGGGAAATGACTACCATACGAAATGACTGAAATTGCCATTAGGGAATGCTTCAACATCGCGTTCTTATTGCTTACCAAGCAAAACAAAGAAGAGTTTTCCATGGCGTATTGTGACTAGCGGATCTACTACGACAATCCGAAGCTCAAAATATCATGAATTAGTCCACCAGAACCGTCCACATCGACAGCGAAGCGGAATATTCATGGTCATAAATGTTTGCAGTGCACATGGTGGAATACGCGCTGCTAAAATCCAATGAAATAGTTTTTGCATGTAGGTAAATGACGATAAAAAAGTATCTGGCCTACACCCATTTTCAATCTAGTTCGTCCTCGGGCCAAAATATGTCGATATCTACCAAAGTTCATTAAAGTATCTCGAAAATTTGCTGAACACAAGAACATATGGACTGACATCAGGTATATTGAGGAAAATATACACTTAAATGAAAGAATGATTCTAAGTTGTGTGATACATTAAGAGATAGCGATAGGTTTAGAGATAGGTTTATACTCAATAGTAATGCAAATTTGATCAAATAAACACCTACTTATTACGTATCTCTGGATCTGATGCATCAGGAGAGCAAAAAATGCGACTATCTCCAGGGTGGTCATCATGTAGCTTAAGTATTTACTCAGATTCAGTAAAAAGAGATGAGAGATAATAAATTTAATTCGGATCATGTAACACAGAATCTCTAAGTTTCCAATAGAGTAGGGGAAATTTTCCAACATAATAAGAGTTGTGTACAAATTGAGAGATAAATTGATGTCTGTTTTCTTTTGTATAAGCGAAAACACATATGTTAAGCAATAATAAACAGACAAATAAATTAAATAAAAACCAGAAAAGTGAAAAATTTGTATGAAATTTTAAAAAAAAAATAATTTAAACGCAAATTTGAAACAAAACGCTTATGCATTAGTGAAAATTCCATGTAAATAATGTAAATAATAATGTGTATGTGCTCTTTTTTAATTCCAGAACTATAATGTTTCATTTTTTACCAGGGCGACATGAAATGAAAATTTCAAAAATGTTATCAAAAGGAAGCAGTTCAAACATTATCATTAGAGAAGGAGAAGGTCGATGAAGAACTTCTTGGCGCACGATGATTAATGATCGGTATTTCTAGAATTTCCTTTTTTCAATAATTGATAATTTTCCAACCACCACATAACAATGGAAGGTGTGTGTGTGTATCTGAAAAAACTTTTTGAAATACATTCTTTTTTACTTTTATATTTGACAGAAGACGGACTTCGTATTCAGCCGCTCAATGGCTTTAATGATGACATAGCCCTTATTCTTGCCAAAAATGATTACAAAGAAAGAATTAGAAAGCATTTCATTCCAGAAAAATTAAAAACGATATGATATGATAAATCAGGGAAATAATAATTTCGATTTTACTGGAGCAAACCCTGGAACCCTGCTGAAAACCCTGCAAAACCAAAGCATTTGCAATAAATAAAGCAAAAAAGCGAAATTAATCCTTAAATGATGATAGAGAAATAATATTAAATAAAGCCACAAAAACAAATATAAATGATATATAAATGATAGAAAAAATTTTAAATTATAATAGTATTTTGACATTTTGTGTCGTAATTTAAAATCTCGTTTTGATAAAAATTGTTACTTTAAAAAAACACTTTCTTTCAAGCTTTATCGTTAAACCTTGATTAAGTTTTTCTGCGACGATTGGGGCTTAATTTCAAGCAATTGAATACTGCGTCCTTGTGTGAAGGACTTCGATTCACTGCATTAATATGCAAAATGAAAGCTACACCATTTTAAAAAAAAAAAACTATAAAGTTGAGTCCACTTGAAAAAGTTATATCAATAGAGGCATAAAAACATGGCTTTAGATGCTTTTTTGTTCTTATCGACTTTTAATTTCTTCTTTTCTTTTTTTGTGTATGCAGTCGTAAGGATCGTCACTATTTATTAGGTTGGCTTCAGTGGCATCCATTTACTATTTTAGAAGGCAGCCTTTGCACCTAGGGAGAGACAGCATCAAACAAATTACCACCACCACATTCCAAGATTTACAAAAAAACAATAACATTATAAGTTATCGGCCAATTTCAAGGCCTTCAAACTCAAGTACAGCATTGACTGAACTATACGTAAAAATTGATGCAAATTCATCAATCAATCTTTTCACGTTTACAAAATTAATAAAATATAAATATTGTGGATATAATGAAAAACACGAAAATTAAAAATTCCAAAAGTTGAAGCTGGAAATAAGGACACGGAACTGAGCAGAATAAGAAAAAAAAAATTAATTAAAATTATAAGCAATAAAATAAAAAAGTAAATTAAAAGGAAAAGTCGTCAGTTCTAATAAAGGAAGTTAGTTTCTTTACGATCTACAAACTTGGGAGCACGAAAATGATCAAAGAGACTACGATAAATAGGAAAAATGCCATAAGATTGAATTAAATTATCAAAATTTTTGTATCTAAAAATGAGATGCTGAGTAGGTGACACATGAATCGCTGTCGGATAAGCTTATGATAGGGTTTGTCAAATATGTGATTGATGATTAATCTGTTGAGAACTTTAATTTTCTAGGTTGAGAAAGAGGAATCAGAAAATGATTTGAATGAAACAGACGGATGGAGTTTTTAGAAGGGTCGTTCTGGTTTGCTCCGTGCAATGTTTTGATATTCAGCATTCCACTTAGTAAGGTTTTGTGTAATGCCTCTTAAGGAGGATATTTGACAGTTTGAATCTCACCATTCAATTGAGCCTCTCTTGCATATAAGTCAGCTTTCTCGTTAATATGCAAACGACAGTGATCGGGTATCCATACAAAATCACAACTCTCAACAGCTGTATTATTAAGTACATCGAATATATCATAGACATGAGCATTAAAAGGATCTTTCTTGTCAATGAGAAGGAAAGCACACTTGCTGTCCGAGAAAATCACAAATGTTTTATGTCCATTAGCTGTTGCAAGGGAGAGCATATTTTATGATAAGAAGTTCAGTGAAGGATGAGGACAGATCTTCTAAAATTCTGACCTGGCAGAGATTATCCTGACGATAGTGATGCTTTAATTTTGTTTGAATGCATCTACGATTTTTTGGTATACGTCTTGGTACTGGCATACTAGCACTACAAAGTTTTTTAAAGCACTTTTGCACACGACTGCAAACTTGCAAAGCGTTACGATTACCTAATTCCTTGGCAATTTTTGTTGAAGCGATGCATTTCAATGCGTTCTTCAGGTTGTTTTATAAGTAATTCTTCTAAACGCTTCTGCTCCTCTACGGTCCACAAGCGTGTCTCTGGTTTAAGTCCCTTCAATCATTTTTGGCAAGCTTCTTAAATCATCTAAGTTTTGGCGGCTAGGTATTTGTAATTAACAATTTCAGATAACTAACGAAGCGATCAATAATTAAAATGCAACCACAAATGGCGCCACAACCCTTCAGAGCTTACCTTGGCCATGTGATAGAGGGTGGTATAATTTCTTCCCCGTTTTTCAGTTCATTCAAAAACAAGTGGGAATTGCCCAAACAAGTTGCTTTCGCCAAAGCAAATTCTTTAATACGTTTATGTACCCGCACGTTCTGAGCCTCTAACATTGATATTGCGCGCAGAATATTTGCATAATCACGATTACCTCTTAAAGCCAGATGGTCGAAGTAAAAAAAACATCGTCATTTACACTTTCTACGTCTCCTTCTCCATATTGCAAAAGTTATTTAAAATAAATGTAAAATCTTCACCTTCTTCTGATTAGTATTGCTACTCATCTATTTTCTAGACAGCGGATATTTAAAGTAAGAAACCACCACCAGCCGGTATTTTACAGCATTGCCAGCAATGAATGACTTTTCATATGATTTAAAAATAATCATAAAATAATCGGTTTTTTAGAATGATTATAATAATTTTCACTAATCAGATGTTTAATTTTCAGTTTACTATATTGTAAACGCTTTGACATTGAGTTTCTGATTCTTTGCGTTTAATGTTTATCAGCCACTTCGGCGAATTTTTCCCGTTTATAGATCTTGCGGGCTTTGTTCAGCAAAATATTATATAAAAAACTGCGATTGTATGAGTAATCTCGTATTAATGACGGATAGGGATTACCTTTCAATTCTAAAACGGATTTCTTATAATATTATATCTCCGGATAATCTCCGGGTACTTCAAACATGCGGGTATGGGATATACTGGTATTCTCAAAACGTGGGAACAACACTTTAAATAACTTATGAACTAATTGCTTTTCTAGCAATCAAAAATCTGCTAATTCCACGGTAACTTTGTGACGATTCCCATAACGGATGGCATCAAATATTAATTGTAACAGTAAGCATATTATATATGCATAAATGTACGACATGTCTTGAAGTGTCTGTATATTTATCAATTCGGCATATCCTCGAACAAATCCAAAAGCATGTCAACGTCCTCTATACTTTTCAAAGTTCCGCTGCCGGATTTAATTTCCTGTGTAAAATAAAAATTGTGTAGCCCTTTATGCCACAAATATCTTCTATAGAATTTATCATGGATATCGCGGTCATTACAAACCCTCTCAAAGGTTTTCAATGTTCTTCCACTCTAAGCCTTTTCATATATTCTTCTTGTTCTTCTAATAATTTCATTTTATTTATTTAACCAGCGCTACTTCTGTTAGAGACAACAGAAACACCGAAAGTTTCGGAAGAGTCTCTTGACATCTTTTAGCGCCTCTCGTTTTTTTTTAGCTCTCTCGGGTACTCTATACGTAGTATTGCGCAATGCTCGTTTCACAATATTTTTTTTGTTCTCTCTATTGGTGCAGGAATGTTATTACCGAAATATTCCATCTTATGTATGTATTACTTTTTGCAGAAGTTCAATAATGGGATGGAATAAAATCAAAAATTACAACCCCCTATAAAAATTCTTGTATCATTAATTTCTATAAATAAAATGCTTAAGTAGAATACAAAGGGGAATTAATATATTAGTTTGGGGAAAAAGAAATCCATCCAATCTTATATGAACTTCAGGACTTTATTTAACATTTCGAATTGGAAAATAATGGATTTCTTTTTCCCCAAACTAATATAAATGAAAATCTGATAGGATGTTCGATAGATAAATGTGTTTAAAAATACATGCATGATAGAGGAGAGTTAAATAAGTGTTTGATGCACAAAAAAAAAAAATGTGGCGTCAGACACATACATATGACATCCGGTCTTCGATTTTCGATTTCCTTTTTGTATTATAAATATTTTGTGGACCTAATCTATGTTAAATCTTGTAATGGTTATGATCTCGGTAACGAAAAATTCTTCACAGAGAATCCATCGAGATCATTTTAAAAATTTTGTTTTTTATTGAATCAATTATTATGGAGGTAAATATATTCAGTCTGTTGGATTCCCCGTGAACCAAAGAATTAGTACTGCTGTAGTAGCTGAGTGTACGGTATCGCTGTGTCAGTGTTTCTCTTTGCACATTAAGAAAATTGCAAAAAAAATTGAGTAACACTCCAGGAAGTGTGGATAATCCAAATGCAATGGTGGCCTTAATTTGTATCCAGTATGGCAAAGAGATATATAATCTGATCTCTTTTAAACTACGGGAAAGAAGCTATTCACAGTGTTATTGCTTGCAAAAATGTCTGCAAAGAATGTCTTCGTTTCTGACTGTTAAGAATGAAACTGCAGGAAATCTGGTGATGACTACGCTAACCTAAAATCATGTGATCTTAAAAAGGAAGAGATGTTAGATGGACCTCACCTTGTCCAAGCGGATAAGAATTACCAACATCATTTTTCTCCTTGCAGCGCTCTAGGAGTACTAACTGGGACTGCCCAAATTCATTGGAGGCATTGTTTATCGTTTCGTATTTAATTCGCATATCATCGTGAATTTACACAATATCTACTGTAGAAATCCGTATGAACTCAATAGGTGAAGAGAGTAAGCCACGTAGATATTAAAGTCAGTGATAGGAGACATATGTTAAATGTCGGAGTTACGTGAGAGATAAGATAAGATAAAGATAAAAAGCCTAATGTTGGGTTTGGGGAAAAAGAAATCCATCCAATCTTATATGAACTTCAGGACTTTATTTAACATTTCGAATTGGAAAATAATGGATTTCTTTTTCCCCAAACCCAACATTAG
>KK351054.1:2994-13060 GCA_000671755.1 Glossina brevipalpis | reverse complement strand
TTTGGGGAAAAAGAAATCCATCCAATCTTATATGAACTTCAGGACTTTATTTAACATTTCGAATTGGAAAATAATGGATTTCTTTTTCCCTAAACCCAACATTGATATAATATATTTAAACATATTTAAACATATTTAATGCAATAATAATAATAAGTATAAATACAATACGAAAAAGTAATTTAACTGCCACAGAATGCTTAGAACCTTACGACAAGTGTTCACTCAAGCAATGTTAGTAATTGGACAAAAATTTTACTACATTAAGTATGTAGTAATAGGATGGCAGCTTAATAAAGCATAATTATCGCTTGAGTTGTCACTAACAGCAGCCACAACACATTCATTCATAAACCAATTTAGTGTATTTGACGCGACTTTTGCCCGTTGTTAGCCTGACGGAAAGTCATCAGCAAATTAATTCTCTGAATAATGTAAAATTTTTCAAGTTTATAAGCACCACCAAAAAAGAGAAAATGATGGTATACTAAGTTTGTTCAGACAATTGCATTTGCAAATAAAAAAAAAAAAAAAAGAAAAAGAAACAAAAGCAACCAGAGAAAATACAAAATCATATTATAGATTTAAAAGTATATAATATATACTCTAGTTTCATTCGATACAAATCAAATTATAATTCAATTATATATATTATATAATATTAGTTTGGGGAAAAAGAAATCCATTATTTTTCAATTCGAAATGTTAAATAAAGTCCTGAAGTTCATATAAGATTGGATGGATTTCTATATCATATAGATGCTTCGATTGTAGTTGGAAGGATATTCATTAATCGCACGAAAGAGAGAGAGATATGAAACTGAAATGCACTTTGGAAAGGCCCCAATCGGGGCCTGATACTGATATAGCCTCATATTGATAAACAGCACACTTTATGCTCTAAAGAGCAAAAAGTTTCGGTTCTCTGTCTCACTCTCTCGGTCTTTATTCTCTCCCTACCTCTCCCTATCTCTATCTCTCTCTCTGTCTCTCCCTCTTTCTCTCTCTCTCTCTCTCTNAAAGAAATCCATCCAATCTTATATGAACTTCAGGACTTTATTTAACATTTCGAATTGGAAAATAATGGATTTCTTTTTCCCCAAACTAATATATAGCTCTTAAAAAATTATTTTTAAAAGTATTTGATTTATTACACATATTCCGAAATAAAACTTCTATGCATAATGTTCCTTTTTGTTATTATTATATAAGTGATTTCATTGAATTATATTTTCACAGAGGATGACTGACGTAGGTGAAAAAATAAGTCTAAGATAAGCACCTCTAAAATATTGACTATACTTGTAGAAGATTGATGGCGGATGTATTACAATCGAGAATAATGTATACTAACAGGTACCAAAAAAAAAACAGAGCGGTAATTTTTCAAACAATTGACAATTGACTATCTATAAAGTGGGGGACAGTAAAAATCTCCGATGATATCTAAATTTTGTAAGCAAATTTGATGGTAACCATTTCTAAATATGCTCTCTCATTTATGTCAAAAATCTGTAGACACCAGAGAAATGGTGTTCGCAGAGTAAAATTTGCATTAGTATTGAGTATAAAACCTCTTTCATGATAGTCATTTTATGTAACGTTTTTGATATTAGTTTTCAAGTGATGTAACATAGAAACTTATATTGTAGCACCATTTCAGAAAATTTAGCTGCTGATTTTCCCTTTTTTGCGCTCTCTTGTTACGTCAAATTCGGCGACACCCAGGTAGGTGTCAGTGAGAAATATAAACTAAGAAAAATTTCCACCACAATCTTTTTCAATGTTGCATTTGGAAGACAAAAAACAGTTATGAAACAACTTGTTTGTTTTGCTAGCTTCGACTTTTACAATTTAAAATTGTGTGTTTTGCATTATATCCACAATATTTATATTTTATTAATTTGTGAACAAGGAAAGATCGATTTATTTGTAGAGTAGAGTCAGTGTGTTTTGCTAATAGATTTTTTGGTAATTTGTTTATATATTTTTATGAATAGTTCAACCAAAGCTGCACCTGAGTTTTGAAGGTCGCGGTGGTGTAAAAGTATCTCTAAGTTTCCAATAGAATAGGGGAAATTTTCTAATTACAATGAGAGAGAGAGTCGTAAAAATTGAGAGATAAATTTGATGCTGAAATGAGTCAAAAATTTTGCAAACATTTTAATTTGCAAATTTCTATTTTCTTAAATAAATTTCTTGTTTTTTTATACACATATATATACTTTATTTATAATTTAAAAATAATGTATAAATATCCGCAAATATAAATAAAAATATAACTGAACAGAATCTCTTGTGTATAATAATATATCGCATAGACAGAATGGTATATCGTTAGGATTCGAGTGTTGTAAATGTCAACGCCGACGCATAAATTTGACTTTTTTTTAATCGGTACACAAATGGTTAAACACCACTCGATGAACAACTAATTGTATGTTGGTTATACAGCGCAAGCGAAAAATTAAGTGACAAACAGTACGTAAACACTACTCAAGTTCATTTTCATGTCAATACATTTTTCCTTTTAATTACTTCGTTATGGATTTAATAAAAAAAAAAAGAACCCTTTGTTTAATAGAAATTAAAGTGTAATAAGGACCTCTATATCGGAATTTTTATTTTAAATTTTAAATTTAAAGGAGAAAAATTGGCAAAAAGATAATTTCAAAATTAACACTTAATATTATATAAAAATAATAAAAAAAAAAAATGTGTTTTTACATGCTTTATTATTAAAAGTTGATGTTTAATGTTTCAGGAAGCGAAGCCATGGGGTTAATAATGTAACTTGAGTATCTATCAGAGACTCAGTTGAAATAGATGATGATAGATAGTAAATCGATAGTAAATCTAATTGGGATCATATAACAGTATCTCTAAGTTTCCAATAGAGTAGAGCAAAAATTTTCCAATATAATGAGAGAGTTGTAAAAATTGAGAGCTAAATTGACGTTTCTTTGTTTTTTTTGTGTAAACAAAACATATATGATAAGAAAATAAAAACTAGAAGCAAAATAGAATGAGAAAATAATTTTACAAAATTTTAATTTACAAATTTCTATTGCTTAAATAGATATGTGGTCTTTTATACATAAATATATTTTATTTCTTATATATAAATATATTAATATAAACATATTACGCATAAAAAAAAACGCAAAAATATTAGTTTGGGGAAAAGGTAATCCATTATTTTCCAATTCGAAATGTTAAATAAAGTCCTGAAGTTNGGCAACAAATCATACAACAAAACGGTGCATATTTGACCCAAATCGGACAATCCGAAGCTTGTAAAATAAAGTCCTGAAGTTCATATAAAAATAATGGATTTGTTTTTCCCCAAACTTATATTACGTTCTTCAATTCATTGTTCAAATGCTTTATCATTTAGTCTTCACATCTAGTCTTGCTTTACAAGACAATACTTATATAAGCAAAACGCATTTTTCTAATCACCTACATGACCTTTTTCCAGAAGTTTTGACGCGCGGGGACTTCTCAGTGAAAGATTTTTTTATGCTTTATCAGTTGTTTCTCAATGAGCTGACTATTGAGCTGATAAATCAACTTACTGCCTAACCTAATATATTATATAACCTTATATACATACATTTTTAATGTATGCGAAGTTTTAATAAGTACTCTCAAGTGTCTACATAACCGCAAATCTCTCTCTCTCCATTTAAGGATTTTGTATAGAAATTTTCAACCTAAATTCTTTTGTCATTGTTGAGGTTAAGTGATTTCAAATTCATACGTAACCACAAAATCCAATAATTAGCTCTTTTCAATTCCATTATCTTGCAGTGTTTTTCTCTATTGCTCCCCTTAACTGCCATTAACCATTAGCTTTTACTTAAAATTGACCTACTTTTCCGTTTTGTGTTTGCATTTTAAACCGAATTTTTGCGGTGGTCTATTCGATTGGTGTAGGCTGTCAGTAAACTTAAAATGACAGTAATGAATGTGTGAAATGAGTTCTATACTTCTTCTTGCTTATTTTTTTTCTACTTTCTTCCTCTTCCTCTTCCTCTTTTTTTTTCTTTTTTTTTTTACTATTTTAAAGCTATTAATAGAAGGCAAGTGACATTTCCACTAAAATGTCTTTGAGAAATACAAAAAAGAACCAAAAAAAAAAAAAAAAAAAAAAAAAAAAAGAAAGGAAAAATTTGCAATAAAAACAAATAAGAAACTTTTATTCAAATTTGACGGCTTTTTGCATATATTAGCCAATCAATATATCTTGTACATTGCAATGGCAAATGTCTTCATCTAATTATTGTATTACCCAGTCCGCCATTTATTGCTTCACAGTGAACAGATATGAACAGATATGACCCTTGTGCTTACCTTTTAATCATCGCTTCCCTGATATATAGGAATCCTAGTTTTAGTTTAAATCTAAAAGGAAGAAGAATTACATATTTATGATGCATTGAGTTCTTTCTTTTATCGCAAAATTATGAAAGGGGGCGTATTTGGTTCGAATATCGTAAGCAAAAAGGAATCGTTTGTGTTCTGAGAATTTCTAATGTTAATAAATTATTGCTGATCATGTCGAGATTTTAAACAATTAAGACCGACATTTAATGATCGGCGAGATTGAAAATAATCTTAAGATTTACACGTCAATTATGTCGAATCGTTTATTTTGTGATTGGGCTAAGCAGATTATCGTCGATATAGTCGTTCAGCTGAGCTCATTATACGTAACTCTGTAAAGAAGTTTGAAGAAATTGGTTCTGTGAAAGATTTGTTAAGACTCATACTACATAATCGAAACACGAATGCTTTACTGAAAATATTGATGCTGTTCAAAAAAGTGTCGACGAAAATACAAATTTATCTATTTATTCGTGGCGTTCACAGTATTTGGGCCACTCTTAGGGCATTTTACGGCGCATTTTGTATTTGGATTTGCATTTCCATTCTTAACAAATCTAAGTAACACGTGAACTGAAGTCGGTCGATCGTGCAATGTCTAGAATAACAGGGTTTGGATGAGAGATCTTTCTCACCGCCGAGTTTTCTTCAGTGACGAGGCTCATTTTTCACTTGTCGTAAATGTGAACAAATAAAATTGTTACATCTGAGGCAGAGAAAATCCACAAGTAATTGTAGAAAAACCTTTTGCATTCTTAAAAAGTCATTGTATGGTGTAGCATTTGGTCTGGTTCGTACCTTTTTGAAAATGATGTAATGAAACTACGCCAAGATAATACAGCAAGAAAAAATATTAGCAGGCATAGCAGAGTGAGACGCAAAGGTTTGGAACATTCGTATGGTTTATAAGCGGAGCCATTTCGGTTAGGAGGAGTCAGGAGTCGCAAGAGGTCAATTGTAACGAGTACTCGTAAGAAATTAGTCATAACATAGAGTTGTAAGAGTTGGATAGAGTTGTATAATGATGGTTATATACTGATATTTGTATACTGATGGTGTATACCAATAGCTCTTCAAAATTTTCAAAATTTTCATAATAGCTTGCATTTCCCTTAAAAACATACACGCATAGGTGAATGCATATATATGTATATTTTATGTACATATTTATACAAGAGAGGCGACTTCTTATAATGTTTGTAATGTACACTTACACTATACAACTTTAGAATTGACACCAGTTAAGGAAAAATGTAGATTAAGAATCAGATTAAAACGATTATATACGAGTATATAAGCATCGAAGGCAGTGACAATAAATAATTTCGTGGTAGAAATGCATAAATTTATAATAAAAATAAAGTTTCTTGAAGATTGAAAGAATTTGGTTCATGCCTTGCTTGAAGCAGTTGATTGGTTGAAGTTGAGGTTATTTTCGATCCCAGCCCTGTTATCACAAAAGTCAGTTAGTATTACAATAGTGATCTATTGATGACAATCTCCAAAATTACAATCTATGTAAAGAAATAACGGAAACCGTATTCGGCTTAAGATCATGCATATCGTTTCGTAAATGTACGCAAGCGTTTCACGATTTCGCAAAAAAGCGTAGAAATGTAGAGAAAATATTTGTGTCTTCTTCTTCCTCCTCCTATGCGCGAGATATTCTTAAGCATCGTATACTTATTGATTTTATGAATTTTTTAATGAGTATTTTCTCAAAAATTTGATACAAAACTTTCATTTTAATTCAACGGACAACATACTTTTTTACATATATTTGAACCATGTGCAGTGAAAGAAATTGAACGAAATTAATGACATAACTTCTGCAATAAAAATCCATCTGGAACTATCTGTCTTGTTTGGTGACCATTTAAAGGTTATGAATGCAAATTGTATTCTTAGAACTTTGGGAAATTACAAAAAAGAAGGACCTCATATTCTAAAATTTGTTTCACACTGAATATTTCTTTTCTTACAATTTCTTACGATTTCAAATTCGATTGCGTTACACACAAATGATTTCCCTTTATTATTATTTATAGAGGAAATATTATTTCAACTAAATTTTTAATTATAGACAAATGATTTAATTTAATGAGAAGGGTGAAAACATAAAACATGATTATAGATAGATACATGAGAAATATTTTTGCTGAAATTACATTCATTTAATATTCGTTTAATTTAAAATTAATTAAAATTACGTATATAATGGTCTCATAATGGCGTACGCATAAGCATTAACAACGCAAACGAATTGTTGAAATTGTTGTATTTGCACGCATCTTAAGTATAATTAACTTAAATATTTAAATATTTTAATTATACATACGATTGTGCATGAAGTCATCAAAATCGTGAATGAATATTTTAGCAATTTTTTTCTTCGTCGCTGAATGGACGGTATAATTTGACTTTGATCATTTATTCGGAAAATTAGACGATTTTAGTAAAAATTTTTTTAAACAACTAATTTTTTGATTTGATATTTTCGATTAACTGTTAAACCACCCACCACCCTTAAGTACTAGGCTTATATTTACATCTCAAGAAAACTACCATAACGGATTCTCCTTTTTTTTGCAAATGAAGTAAGTCAGTCAGTCCGTAATGAATCCTTTGAAACCCCTTTAAAATTCAAGCGATATTATCATTAAAAAGCGTTTGCACAAAAAAATGGTATTGATTAGTGTACAGTGTAACACCCTTTAAATAAAGTTCAGTTTCCAATGTCGAAGGACACATGTCGGAAGCCTATTAAAAGCTTGAGGCATACCAGGTGCCAGGTTCTAATAAACAATTCCTAACAAACGTTTAAAACATTCAATGAATAATAAAGAAGAAGAAATAGTTAAGTTTTTTTAAATTATTATTTGAATTTGTCTCAAATTTTTCCATGTGAACAATTTTTTTCTATTCCATGTTGGAAGAGCCGTCAAAATTGTTTTTATGAATTTTAAAAATAATTAAATTATACTTTGAAATAAAAGTAAATTTATTCTATTTTGTTTTTTTTTTTTTTTTTTTTTTGAATAAATCTTTTCAATTATTATGATGATTAAATGTGTGCTATACATGTGTCAATGCCTGTTTATCATATGGTTAATAATAATAAAATGTTGTCTGCTGCTCTTGATGAGATAATCATTCCTTTTCATTTTCTGCATCATGAACGGTAAATTAAACTGTGAAAGTAATTAAAAAATCAAATGTATTAACGAGTTTTATTTAAAAATGTTAATTTAATTTTTTTTTTTTTTTTGTTTTGCGAAGGAAAGTGGTGTAGTACTGCTGGCAAATGGTGTGGATTTAAGCAGATAAAAATATCGTTAAGTGTTTCAAAAACGGACTTTTTCGGTTAAGCAAGGTAACGAGCTTTGATTTACACAGACTTTGGAGTTATAATATTCTCCTGTAATACATAGGAGCCAGCAGTTAAAGTGATGGGCTGAGCGTTTTCACAGGAAAGAGTATAAAGAGAGTTTTATACGGTTAGCAAATAACAAACAAGTAAGAAAATTATATTCCGCCATGACGAATTATTTGTATCCATCATAATTTTTATCTTAAAAAAGTGGAAAAAAAACTAAATTTTAATATGAAATATCGTGGAAATTTTTATTTTTATTTATATGTGAAAGGACATACGGTATGTTTCTGCTAAATTTGAAGCCGATATCGTCATTATTGCGACCAGGAAAATGAAGAAAATTTCACATTACATAGATAAGCAGACAGAAAAATTGGAAGACGGACAGACGAACACATCTAGATGGAATCTCAAACTAATCAAGAATATATGATGCACTTTACGTGCGTGGTTTCTGAAGCATCTTTCTTAATGTTAAAAACGTTTCCATAAAATAATTAATTTTCAATAGTCTATTCTATCGAGTGGGCGTGGTTCCAATCAAGAATATATGCACTTTACCTGGTTTCTGAAGGATCTTTCTTAATGTTAAAAACGTTTTCACAAAATAATTAATTTTCAATAGTCTATTCTATCGAGTGGGCGTGGTTCCATTTTTGTACAGTGACTGACTACGGGATAGTTAACGGAAAATCCTTAAAAATTTTTGTACGTATATCTGCTATGGTTTACGGGTAATGAGCCCAAAAAAAAAACCCAACATTTTTTTTTGGTTCGAGTACAGAGGTGTTCTCACTCAATCTACGTTGTATTCTGGTTATGTCTTTCAATCAATTCGTCCTATTTTCAATATAAACTTGCAAGGAAGACTTTTTTTAATACTTCTGCCAAATGTTTAACACGATTCGATTCCATATTGATCAAGAATATATATATATATACTTTGTGGGAGGTTATTGGTATTTTCTTCAAAAGCATTACAAACAAAATGACCAACTTTCGATAGTGGGTATATAAAAATATTATTTAAAATAACGATATTAAAACTAGCCTTGAATGTAAGGGAAAAACCTGTAGATACTCTTAGGGATTTATTTTTCTTCATTGAATTGGAAAATATACAAGAAGATATAATTCATTTACAGAGTGGCAAGAGAAAACTGCTAAAAAAAAAAACACTTCTTCCGCTGGTCGGCCAGATGTAGATAACCCTGAAAACTTTAGTTGATCCCAAAACAAACAATTTATCAATAATAAGTTTCGAATTTAACGTTAACATTGATTAACATCTATAGTTTCGATACTCAGTTCCTTTGAAAAAACTCATTCAACTGGATCGTAAATGCTTTACAACTTATATCTTACATCTTTTTTTTTTTTTTTTTTTTTTTTGTAAATGCTCTATCTCTTTGAATTATTCATTCAATGCACATTAGCACATAAAAAGTAAAAGTAATTTCGAGTTAACTTTATTGTCATCATTACTGCATATTGTAACAAATTTAAATTAAAAGTTAATTAAAAAAGGAGAATTTTACGATGAAAGACGAAGACAGACAGAGAAAAGACGAAAGCAAACAGACTTGTATAATTTAGTAATTTTTTGCTCTATTTTTTAATTTCTCTTTTAATCTCTGTTGTAAACAATGACAGCAAAAAAAAAAAAAATTTATGTCGACAATAAAGAAGAATGGCATTTGCGTTAGATTTTATCATCGTTCATGATTAAATATAATTGCTGATGATATCAATCTAATTATTATTCTGTAAAAGCGATGAAATGCAAAAAAAAAAAACTCTTTTTTTATTTATATGGAATAATTCTTCGTTATTTGCAAATTTCAATTCAATTACATCTTGTCTGAGAAATGTATATAGATCTGATTTACAAAATTTAAATGCTTTTGATTATTAAAACAATAAATTTCAATAAAATCTAAAATTATTTCTAATGTTAACCAAAAAAAATATATGAAACTGATTTATATGTTAAGAGTTCTTCCTTTATATTTTTATTCGAGAATTAGAAAGAGGCATTAGAAGAGGAGAGATATATATTAATGTTTAACCGAACGATTTTTCAAATAAAAATACCAGTATCCATTTATCATTTGGTAGGTTTTTAGACGTTCTTTAAGATAGAAGTTTTGACAGATGTGAAAAGTATTAGTTTGGGGGAAAAGAAATCCATTATTTTTTCGGTAGATGGCTACGCTGGTAGATTTCTCGTAAAGTATCGATCAAACAATTTCAGATTTATGCTCCTTGGAAAGGTGACATTTCGCAGTAAAAAAAATTCTT
>KK351053.1:1732129-1744412 GCA_000671755.1 Glossina brevipalpis | reverse complement strand
CCAGGACTTCTATGAGAGAGGCATTTTGAAGTTACCTTTAAAATGGCAACAAATCATACAACAAAACGGTGCATATTTGACCCAAATCGGACAATCAGAAGCGTGTTAAATAAAGTCCTGAAGTTCATATAAAAATAATGGATTTCTTTTTCACCAAACTAATATATATATACATATATACATATATATATATATATTTATTGACTGAAGTAACATCTTTAACTTAATCAAAGTAAAATTGATAGATAGAATATAAAACATTTTTAAATATGTATACCATAAAAAATTTGAAAACTCTTCTCTCGATGGAAATATAAAGTTAATTTTTGTCAAAAGATATAGTGAAATATGTTTGTTATAAACGATATGAAGTTGATCTTAAAGAATATTGTTATTATTATTATTATTATATTGTATTTAAAATCATCTTTTATTCATTTAGTCTAATTGAATCCATTAAAACATTTGTCTAAAAATACTTACAATTTTACGCTTCTTCATATAGAAATTTTCCGAAAACTTACCTAGAAAAAAAAAAAAGAAAGAAAAAGTACATTTCAATAGAATTTCAAATCATTGAAAAAATTCTTTTTTTTTTTTTTTTAATATTAGAAGATAGAGAATTTATAATAAATTTTCATTAATAAAAACAATTACTAAACAATTATTTATTCAGTTATCATTATTGCACAAAGTTAAATAAACACAAAAGCACAGAAACAAATCAATGCATAATAATAGAATAAATCAAAGGAAACAAAATAGGAACGAACATAGTAAACAACAAAAAGAAAAATCAAAACCATACAAACAAGTAAAAAAAAAATTGCACTGAGCAGCTTTGCAGAAATTTTGAACACTCATCATATTAAGTAAAATTTATGTTTGTGTAAAAATCAAAATCTCTACATAAATTCTACATAAATTATTGGCGTATTTCTGATAAAAAATTTTTGCCTAATTTCAAATTATTAGTGAAAATACATTTTTTTCTCTTTTGCTTTCCCTAATTTTCAGGTCCGTTCTCAACTACAATTCACTGTAAATAGTCTTTCATATAGTTAACATACGTAATCGTACGTATGTTTGATATTTTCTTGTATTCTAACAAGCATAAACCGTTCAACCGTAACGGTAACATTACCTGCAAATAAATTCTTAATTTTAAATTAAAGTAAAAGCCTCGATTCTCTGTAGCCTGTATTCTCTTAAGTCATGTAATCCTCTCATTAAAATTGATATTATATATTCTCTTAATTCATATTATCTTCGCATTAATATTAATAGTCAAAAGATCTACTCTCACACATAATTCACCTCCACACAAGTATGATAGCTGTTATCGTTTAAGTCATATTACTCTCAATGATTCTCTCAGTAAGTAAAGTAAATGTGTGAATTGCTACACATACACTGGTGCGGCAACAGTTTTATACTCTCAACGTTCAGCTCTCTACAGCTCAGCCTAAGTTAAGTAGTGGTAAAATTCTCCATACATGTGGTGGTGCGGCAGTAGATGCCTATTTAAGCAGCAGCAAGGCACAAGTCATTCTTTTGTTTTCCATCGGCAGTCATACTGGCAGATTAACCTACACAGAGCACAGTTACTTAGGCTACTTAACAACAGATCAATAAAAGTGCTCTCATCTTATCCTAGAATCACGGACGAGAATCACGTAGCAACTTTAGTTTTCCAGCGGCAGTCATACAAGTGAATTAATCAACATAGAGCACAGTTACCCAGTCTAGTTAACAACAAATCAACAAAAGCTCAATCATCTTGTCAACAGAATCGCGGATGAGTATCACGTCAACCAGTTATAAATCGGCGAACAAAAATTCAAGACAGTACCGTCACCTATTAGTCGAGTACATTTACCCTGTTCTAAACTAGCTAACGACAAATCAACAAAGTGCAACCATCTTATCACAGAATCACATATCAATCAAGCACAGTTATTTACCTACGCGTTGGCTAGCAGCCATTATAGCTGCGACAGACAGACCGTATACCACAGTAAATAAAGTAATAAGCATCGCTGCTCTGCCTGCCCATCACTAGATCTCATTTTTTTCCCCTCTTTAGCGTATTACGCTAGGTAGAGCAATTTTCAAACTCCAATAAAAAATTGTTCCGGGCAAAATTGAATATGTGCTATACATCGTTGGAAAGGGCACGGATCAAAGATGCACTCAAAATCGATTTCATTTTTTCGCAGCACTTGGTTTGACCACAGTGGACAATTAAACTTCCGCTTTTTGAATGTCATCTTTGGCATAGCAAAAAAAACTCTTTCGTATCAAATTGACAAAAATTGATGTTTTATTTATCATACTCTTCTAGAAAAGTTCTAAAATAGTTCTATTTTGACTATGTTTGATATAAATCCTTCCGAGAGTTTCGTTAACAGGATTTTGTTATTGGCTTAAGCGGTCTCTGTTACAAATTTTGGTTTGTGACTTTGGTAGCTAAATTTGAATTTAACATCACACCCTTTTCATTAATTTTAACATTTTTAAAACTTATATGTATTTCGAATACCAAGTTGACCAATCATTCTATTAAACGAACGGTTGAACGTTTCGTTGAAAAGTTCAAATGATCATGTAGTATTAAATTCATAATGTGTTTAAATGAGAGTGATTTGAAAATTAAACAATCTTTTCAGCCTACTTTTTTTAAGACTAATTTGGATTTCAAGTGATGTATTCGGCCAACAAATGAAATACAAAATACTTTTAAGCCATATTAAAATGCTTTGCAAAGCATATTGGTATAATTCGGTTTTATAATTCGAGAAAAATAATTTTTATTTTTTTTATAATATTATTATTTTTTTTTTTTTATATATATATATATATATATATAAACTCCAAAGATCATAGAATAATAGAAATACAAAAAGTGAGAAAGTTATATTCGGCTGTGTCCAATCTTTTATATCCACCACGCTTATCTTAAAATTATCATAGGTGGTCGTGGCAATGAAAGAACTTCCAATGTTTCCGCCAAATTTGATACCGATACCTTCATTTTTGGGACCAGGAGAATGTTTACCAACAGACATTACATAGACAGACGGACAGATGTACAGACGGACATGCTCAAATCGATTCCAAATTTAATGCTGATTAAGAATATATATATATATACTTTGTGGGGACTCTGAAGTTTCTTTTTGGTAGTTACAAACTAAATGACAAAATTAAATATACCCTTCACTTTCGGTGGTGGGTGTAAAAAATACTTTTTAAGAAAAATTTTGATTAAACTTAGACAACGATTATTTCCATTACTGTCATATGCTTTAAATATGCGAAAAAGAAAAAAGAAAAAAATGTGCTAATGCCTTTTAATGGCAGTGTGTGTGTGTGTCTATATAAAATATTTTGTAACGTTACAAATATAATGAAAAACTTAACGTATTCTTGCTTAGATGGTCTTTTAAAATGAATAAAATAATTGATTGCATAAATGAGAGAATTGCTTGACTATGACGATTGATTATTGACGGTAGTAGTATTATATTATTTTTGTTTATATATATAGTACAAGCCGACTACATAAATTTACAAGCGGTTGTGTCTATTACTGTTTGTATATTTTGCTATTGTAACTGTTGTTCATTTTCAGTCATTTGTTAAACGGAAAGTTGGTTTTTTTTTTTTTTTTTTTCTTTATTTGCTTTCGTAACTCCTTTGTTTATTTTTAATTTTATGTAAAATATTAGTAGTAGACGAAAAAAAAAAAAATTTAATTACAACAGCTATTGAGAAACACACAAAGAACGATTAATTAGTAAAAAAGACAAAACAATAATGGGATATTATTTGCCTACTGTTATGTGATTTTTAAGTGCAATCCAGTAGTAAAAAAAAACTGTTTGTGACGATTTTATTATATTACTAGTGTGTAATAATTGTAAGGCAATTTATTTAGAAGTCATATTAAATACATTTCATTCAAGACGATAAATTTTATATATCATTCTATCGTTGGCACTTTTCTTTCTATCCCTCGGGCCCTTATTCTCATACTAAACCAATACATCCAAATATGTTATTCATTTTATTTATTATATCTTCAACCTTGACTTGACAGTTATTTCATGACGATAAGGAAAAAAAAAATTTTTTTTTTTATTTTCAAACTGCGCAATATCTTTCCGACAAACACAATACCCAATAATGACAACAATAATAGCAAGAAATACTTATACTTATGCCATCGCAGCCGCTAACAGCAGCAATAATATTACATTGTGGGTAATTGTTAACGATGTTTTAGAATGAAATTTCACAAAAATTATTAGTTGCACGAAACAACAACAACAACAACAACAACAAAATCATGAAATTTATTATCATCACTATGATGATAGTTATCATCATAATGTGTGAAGCGCATGTAAAAAAAAAAAAAAAAAAAAAAAAAAAAAAAAAAAAAACAAATTCAAATTAAAAATCTATTGTCATCAAGTCTGTAAAATGATTACAATTGCAACAACAACAAAACATTAGCAATGAAAATCATAATAACGAAGGACAAATATTTATCAATGCTATTGAATTTAATTGTAAATCTGAAGTGTTTTCATACATGCAACACCCGTATGAAATTTCTCCAAATAAACAAAAGGAATTATTTCAATAACGTTTATTCAGTTACTCATTTCATTTCGATTAAAAGAAAAGTTTAATAAAAAATTAAATTACAAAAAATCTCTTGATATTTTTTCCTCTTATCTATTATATTAAAAATTAATTAAACGTAATTTTAGTTAGAACTTAAACGATTTATAAATTCCGACTTAAATATAACAAAAGAGAAATTTTGCTTTTATTAAAAATCTTAAATACTTTTGGAACTAATGTTGGTCAGATAAATTTTTTAATTTGATAACATTAACGAAACGGGGTCATAAGGGAATATGCATTTGGATTTCTTTTTAGTTGAAATCTTGTAATATCCACAAGTAAAGCTTCGTGAATATCGACTAGCGAAAGAATTTTATCAGAATGTCTTTCATTTTCGTTTGCGATGATTAGTCTAAGGTAAAGGGAGCATTGCACAACTCGAAACTATAATAATAATATAATAATAATAATAAAATAAATAAAAAAACAAAAAAACAATACAAAAATACTATGGATATCTTTAAAACAACAAAAACGCACTTTTTGCATATCAGTAAAACGACCCTTACTTCGCCAACGACGTACATCAACGGTTTGCCTCAATACTTGCTATATAATATTACATCATATTTAATGTAGTAATCTGCAGCGCATACAATACGAAATTTTGTAAAAATGCATAGCATTTCTGGACATAGTAATGGGACACTTAAACTTTATTAAACTTTCAATTAACACCTGCTGTTATTACATCAAAATATTTTTAAAAAAATATTGTTATTTTTGCTTACGTTCTCTTAAGTTGTCTTCTCTGATTTTTAACTTCAATCTCCGGAGTCTAACAGATGTATATGGCAAGTTTTAACTCACTATCAATCACTAGTTTTCGGTATTACTATCGGACGGACGGACGGATATGACTGAACCGTCTCACAATCTTAAGTGAATCCTTTTCAAAGATTTACAATTTTTGTAAATAGAACATAATACAGAAATAAAATTACTATGCTTTTGCCACTCTTGATTGTTGGTGTAAAAATGTGATAATAATAATATTTTATAATGAATTAAGGTTGTTTTTTTTTTCTATCATATTTTGTATATTCAAATTGAAATACAGAAGAAATGTTCTATAAGATTCCTTATGATTTCCTTTGAAATCAATACTCGCGACAAGGGCGCCATTGAAGCTTTAAATTTTAAATTTGAAAATGAAAACATTAATAATTAAGACTTAAATCTTTCGTATACGTTTCATCTATTATTCATTTAGTTATAGACAGACAGTTCTTCGAAATTTCCATATGCAATGCAATTAATTCGCTGGAAACCGCGGGATGGGAGTGCGAAGACTTCTTTCTGTTTGATAGTAGTAGATTTTAATATGCATTTATTCCTCTCTCTCTCTCTCTCTCTCTCTCTCTCTATCATTCTCTCTGTGTCTGTCTTTTCAATTATCTAATTAACATTCAACGTCTCATCTACAAAAGTGTTTGCATAAATTATTTACGAAATATTGCAAACAAAAAAAAAAAAAAAAAACGAAGGATATACAAAGATAATCTAATCGTTAACTTATAAAATGCAAAAATAAACCTCTATATTTAATTTATAGAAAAAAAAAAAAAAAAAAAATTTAGTTTCATTAGTAGAATTCAAACAGCATTTAATTAAAATTTACTTAATATATGCTATACAACATCGCTGGAAAGGGTATTCATCAAGGATTCACGCAAAAGTAAGTTTCGTTTTTTCGCCGCACTTGATTTGGGCCACAATGGATAATTAAACTTCCGCTTTTTTAATATCATATCTGACATAGTAGAAAAATTTTGTTATATCAAATTTTATTCAATTAACAAAAAAATTGATGTTTTCTTTATCATATTCGTTCAAAAAAAGTTCCAAAATAATGCTATTTTAACTATATATTTGATATAAATCCTTCCAAGACTTTGGTTAACAGGATTCTATTAGTCACTTAACAGGTCACTGTTAACACTATTTTGGTTTGTGACTTTGCTAAGTAATATTTAAATATTTAATATGAAATAAAACTTTACATCCTTATAAAGCAAAATATACATAATTTTAATAAAATATAATATAATTTTAAGGAAAATTAAAGGAAAAAATTGAATAAGAAAATTTGTACATCACTTAATTGCATATACAATTGCGTATATAATTTCAATAAGTTAAATCTATTGGTATTAAATTTCTCATTTCAAAAATCATATTCGAATTGGGTTCGAATTTATAATAGCTCCCATTTAATATATTTACAGACACATATAAGAAATTTGGATGCGGAAAGCCGTCAGCTATTAGTATATCATATACATTCCAAATTTGAATTTACGCAGCTTGTTTGAAAAAGCTATTTCCATACACATTTACGTGATGTATGTGAATATCATTGAAATTTTCTAGTTTGGCCACATTAGGATCTCAAATTTGTTTAATTTGCTTGAGGTGGCTAATTGCTTTACAGATCTATATTAATGCTTTTACAGAGCTCGGTTAGTGTTTGTTACTTAAATTCAAATTTATCTTCACACCTTTAAAAACTTAAGCCAATGAAAAAGTTGTGTGCTCGTGATTCGTATCTCTGATCCTCATGCTCATGGCTATTACAAACACAATAACGGATTTAATATATTTTCATTTTTTAGTACTGCAAAAATGTTACGATTGAAGTTTGTAGAAATTGCAAAAAAAAAAAAAAAAAAAAAAAAAAAAAAAAAAAAAAAAAAAAAAAAAAAAAAAAAAAAAAAAAAAAAGATACAATTAAGTAAATAAATAATAATAAATAGTTCAAAATGGAAAGTTCAAAGAGTATTATGTTAGTTCACATTAAATACTGAAATAGCTTTTAACAAATTGCAAAAAGACATCTTTAAATGCTTTCAAAATGGAAACTGCTGCTACCATTCAAGAGAGATATCATAGGTGTATAACATATTTCTCTCATGTAATTAATTAGAAGTTTTTGTAACAATCGGTCAATGTCCTTTTTTTCTAATGAAAGGGGAGAAGTTAATACCCATTTTTCTATGAAAGTGAACAAAGTTACCAATTTAAATAATAAAATTTTTATTTATAACTTGTACAGTAAATATAAGATAGATCCTAAAAAATATGCAAAAAAGTTTGATTTAAATTTGTGTCTAATATATTTATATTTGTACCTTTAAAAGAACGAATATATACTAAATTCGTTCATTTTATTTGTAGTAGTTAGAAATATTCCAAAATTCTATAAATAATATTAATAATTATTGTGAAATGTAGAGAGACTTATAAGAATTTATTGTCTGAAAAAAGAGCCGATAGCCTATGATGCTAGTGCTCAATTAATTTCTCTAGTCTAAGAATTAATTTCATTGGACTAGAAAATATAATAATAATAATAATAATAATATTGTGAAATGTGTAAAGCTACTAAATTGGACTAATAATACCATACCCGCTAGATACGGGCTTTTTGAGTATTAAGTATTATTGAGTGGGTATTGTGTTAAGGGTTATGGAATCCTAGATAGGAATAGCTCTCTAACCAAGGTAAAATTCTGGACTACACCTGGCGAATATTTATTCTAGAACCTGGAAGATAGTGGAACCTCCCTTCTGTGGGGATTATTGTTGTACAGTTTGAGGGACGCTGGCTATCGTTCGTTGAAAAATAGACCGGTGCTTAAATGCCCCGTGAAGTTAAGCTCTATAATAAGTACCAAGCCAAATGAAAGCAAAAGCTGAACCTTATTGATCAATTCGATTAATTTAAAAGAAAATCAGCTGCTAGAAGGATTAACAAATTTAAAAAGTAATTAGAAAAGAAAACGTTATTTTATGATGAAGACTTAACATTTAGTGCTTCTTGATATAATAGTTCGGGAGAGCAAGTAGCGAGAGACTCTGATGTTGTTGTAAAATATTTTTCTTTTTTTTTTTAAATAAATTTTATGCAAGTTACATAGCGATCATTCATTATTACCTATGACCTATTGCATTGTTGTTGGAAAGTAGTTGCAAAATGCTGTTGCATGTCTTGACCATAATACCTCTTAAATTTTTTCTCTGGCTTACGATGCGTTGTTATTTTTTTGATATAAAATTGAAAAATATGAAATAAATTCTTTCTGAAATTTGCGTTTGTTTACAATGATGATAATATAATTTTTGACTCAACAGCAACCAAAGTAGTAAACGGTAAATTTGTCAAAAATAAAAAAAACATGAATTCAAAATTATCATTTATCTTATTCTATATTTAGTCTATCGCTTAAATTAAGAAAATTAAACAAAAAATATTATTTTCTTCCTTTTTTTTATTTTCATTTAAATCAATCAGAATCTCTTCCTTTTCTAGAACGTTTGAACTATACAATGCACTTTGCTTTAGAGCTCAAATAGAATACAATAAAAACTTTTTTAAGTCGTTCATCAATTAATTTATTGCCCCACCCAATGCTAGGGCAACCGAACAAATATGATTAATTCAGTGTAACTCATATTTAAAAGGGTTGCAGCACATAAATTTCAATAGACTCTGTGGGATGATATTATATACGTTTATAGAGAGACAAATGATAGTCACTCAATTTATTTATTTAGTAAGGGTATGCAAAGATTTAAACGTGCATTAGCATAATTATAAATTGTGTTAAAGTTTTTTTTTTTTTTTTTTTAATTCAAAGTTCAGCTTCTATGGTTATAATAGATATAAAAAAAAATATAGTAATTAATAATAAAATCAAATACTATATAAGATCACGGAACGTTATACTAACATAGCTAACATTACTTAAACATAATTAACATAACGATTTGGTTAACTCAAGGAACAAGTTTGTCTATATATATATATATATATATATATATAAATGCTTAAACTTCTTCTGAGTAACCGGATTAATATTATATATAAAACTGTTTATTCACTATTAACCTAATCAAGAGATATCGACAATAGTTTAACAAACTCATAAAAGTAAAACTTATATTTAAGAATTTTTTTTTTTTTTTGGAATAAATTGCACAAATTAAAAAAAGTAGTTTTAAAAAGTAACTACATAAAAATGTTTGTTTTTTTAAAGATTGATGTATATGTAAAAAAATGGTACTTCGTGACCTAAGCTAAAATATAAATAACAAAGTTAAATTGCGGCTGACAGATAAAGTATAAATCTATTTAAAATTCGATTTTTTTTTTTGCACATTATAATGTTTTAGTTCGTTTTCTGTACTAATATTAAACATTTAAAAAAATGTTACCCAAATATAAGTCTAATGTGTATAAACATAAATGTTTTATAAACATCTTAAAGAAAACTAATAAAATATCTTTGTTCACTTTAGTAGCATAATAAAATAGTTAAAAGTAGTACAGCATGGAATGAAAACATCTTCGGACAGCAAAAAGTTATTAGAATTTTTTTCAAATATAAGCATATTTTTCAAAAAATCCTTAGGTTTCATCCCAATATTGGACAAAGCTTAAGCAACGATGACTGATTGAAGAGCAATATCTAAATTAAAAGGAATTGAATATTTTAAACGAACAAAGTGTTTAAAACAGTATAACGTTTTCTCAGGTTTAGAAAGAGCTGATAGTCTCCCATCACAAAAAAAAGAAAATATCATCAAAATCAAAATACAATAAGATTCGTTTCTTCTAACCATTTGGAGACTAACTTACAGATATCACATGATAACGTATGTGAATCTTCATTCGTGTTAAAATACTATTTCAAAAAAAAAAGGTACAATTAATATTTGTATCTATGTGACTTTAAAAAAAAAAAAACATATTCATTTTCTTCACCGAAGACAACTTTGTTCTTCAGCTGCCGTAAGAAATATGAAGCCTTCAGATCAATGAGATTCATCTCACATCTGCTCACACCCTTGTTTCAATGAGAGTTGCACTATTATTTAAATGTTTCATGCGAGCGGCAACTCTGAAATTCGATAGCTGCCACTAATAATAATTGTTCTGATTATTAGAAATGAAGCGCTACGCAAAAGAAAAGAACGCGTAATAATTGTAAAAATCGTACTACGTTGAAATCACTTACAAACTCCGTGGAATTTTCGGGCGAAAGTAATGTGTTAACAATTCAAAGAGTGACGGAAAAATATTAAGAAACTAGGCCGATTATAGACTTCTTTGCATCGACATACCAATCGGTATCTTAAAGGCATTTGTACTTTGTAAACGAGAGTATCGCCGAAGATCCGAAAACATAAATTCACGACATTTATACCCCCCTCACCTTCGATGGTGGGTATAAAATATTGATTTTCTGAAAAATTTACAGTGTTCTTTTAGCATTTGATTAACGCACAAAAATTCTCGATATTGAAAAATATATGTCATATATATGACGTAGTAGAAAAACTTTTTAATATATAATATTATATATTATATATAATTAAGAAAAATTGATGTTGTTTTGTTTCTCATATTCATCCAAATAAGTTTCAAAATAGTATTATTTTAATTATATTTGATTAAAATCCTTCCAAGAGTTTGGTTAACTGGATTCTGTTACTTGCTTAACAGGCCTCTGTTAAAAGTTTTGGTTTGTGACTTTGCTAGTTTTATTTTATTTAAAAATAATTTCACACCCTTGAATCAGCATACACTTATTGCATGCCACTCAATACGAATAAAAATCTTTCAAATTGCTTTTTGTAATAAGAATGTTTACAGGTATCTTAAATAAAGCGTCAATTTGAGAAAAAACCAACAATACACAAGTATTGCTGGTGGTATTTGCTTGATTTTGGCTCTATAGCGAAGCTATGCTATGCTTCAGGGAAGGTAGAAAGAGAAAGAGAAAGAGGGAGAGAGAGCGGAGGGAACGGCGGGGGAGTAGGGGAGGGGGCTGGAGGAATGCAAGGAAAAGGGTATGTAATAGCAATCAACGTTAGCTGAAGTAAGACGCAAATTGGCACAAATTAGGAAGATGTCTGTCTGATACACGAGAAATAAAAAAAATCTAATGAGAACCACATGTTCTTGAGTTTATGCCGTTTTCTGCTTTGGATTTCTAACGAAAAAAACAGCACAAATGCTATAGGCAAGTTGATAAATAAATAAAATTATTCCGGCAATATTTACTTAAAAATTTTCCAATACGCGTTAAACGATCTTTAACTGTAGTAAAACATTTGGCGTTAAAATGTTTTCATTTCGGAAATGATTTGCATTTCGTTCCATAATATTGTCTTAGTTTATGATAATTTTTCAAACAATATTTTTTTTTTTTAACTTATTTTCTAAAAATTTTTAAACTTGACATTCAAAAGCATACAGAAAGAGAAAAAAAAAACCGAACAAAAATTGATTTAAAAAATTTTAACTTTTTAGTTTATTTTATTAGAATTGCGTAAGAATTTTGTCTTAAACAAAATTTTAAATAAATGCTTTGTGACTTTTTATGTTTTTTTTTTTTGTAAGCACTTGGTTTACTTTTAAATTTAGAGAGAATACGAATATATATATATAGTAAAATTAATACAAAAACAATAAAGGACTGTGATAAACCAATTTTAATTTAAGGCTTAAAAAATGGAAATAAAAAAATGAAATCTAAAACGAAACTTAAACCTCTTAAAAGTAAAAAGTAAAAAGATG
>KK351053.1:1686658-1701460 GCA_000671755.1 Glossina brevipalpis | reverse complement strand
ATCCGAAGCATGTTAAATAAAGTCCTGAAGTTCATTGGAAAATAATGGATTTCTTTTTCCCCAAACTAAAATATATAGAACTTTTATTAAGGTTCTTTAACAATTTTTTTTTTTTGTTATGTTCGCTTCGTTGTGTGCAACTTACACTTAACTTACACTCAGTTAATACTCTAAGTGATCTCAAATATATTTTCCTATTATTAAAAGTTATTGCTGCTTAATGCCAAATAACGGTAAATATAAAATGAAAATAACATACGAATATCGTAACCTTCCTATTCTTCGGCTGTTTAATATTAGAATCTTTACATAATTATGTAAGAAATTTTAAAAGCTACGACCGGTAACTGTGTTATTTCGACGGTGTGAAGAAAAAAAAACGAAAAATTAAACTTCGATACTCTATAAATATTCGCAAGGTGTAGCTATTTTTTCTATTTTTATACAGGTACTATAGCATCACCAAACAAAATATTTTTATTAATATATTAGTTTGGGGAAAAAGAAATCCATTATTTTCCAATTCAATATGTTAAATAAAGTCCTGAAGTTCATATAAGATTGGATGGATTTCTTTTTCCCCAAACTAATATATATTGTAGTTTGAAGGTAATAAGCAAAACGCCCAAAAAATTTGGCTTTTAAAAATTGGCGCGTTCTGGAATGTATGTTGCCCTGTTGAAAGCTTTTCTTTTGATCGATTTAGCCCATGATCGAAAAAATGTTTACCAGACAAACAAATGCAAGGGCCGGCAAACAGATATGCATTGAGCGATTTAGAATACGATCTTGATCAAGAATACATACACATACGTTACAGAACCTTTGGAGGTTGCTGCTTGTGAGAGTTGCAAACGTTTTGATAAAATCAATATACCACTCAAAACTCTCTGTAGTAAGGTGTAACGAGATTTTTGGTTTTCAAAATGCTTTATTCTCTTGTAAGCCAGGCTGAGGTCAATTATATCCGTAAGATCAGAGAGCTTTGACCGATTTCGTGCGGGATATGATCACTGAAATCTCAACATTAATCTAAAAAGTTTTTCAATATATTCACTCAGGATTGTTCCCGAAAAATGCAAGCACATTTCCTTCGGAATTTTTGCGTGAATTCAATACAACGCAATTTGTTTTTAAACGGTTCTAAACTTCGGATCTATAATCGAATACTATGTAGTGGTTTTGCTTGAGACGCGCCCTAATTTCGTTTGCATTATTAAAATTTTCAGTTTTCTAAATTTACCACCATTCAATCATGGAACCGTGTGTTCGCGTTTGATTACAATTACGAGTTATTCATGCTTTTTTTTGTCAACTTTTACACGCGCACATTAACATGACTTGCTTTAGGTTTACATTTCCATAAGCGATATTTCTTGAACGGTTTGAACGGAAAAATTCCAATCAATTTATTATGATACTTGATAATGTTTCTTAATCCAGAAGTTGTTAAGTACGGCAATATATTATATATAAAAAGATTTTCTCCGCCATATTTATTTAATTGAATATCTCCGCAACCAATATGTGACATAATTATTATGTAATATAATTAAGAAATTCACATTGTGTTTGAAATATACGGTTTCAAAAAAGCAACATGCGACAGATTCGGCGAACAGAATTCGAATTAATGAAAACAAAATTCGTAGAGGAGCCATCTTAAAGCAAAACTAAAGTTATATTTTAATAAAAAAAAAAAAAAAAAATTTGAAAGAAAAATTTCTTATTTCATTAGCATTACAAACTAAGTTCAGTTAACTCAGTTACTTATTCACATACAAATATAATATAACGACCACAAAAATTTCAGTAGAGAACCAACCATAAGCAATATCAAATTACCTATTATTGTTTGTAGAAATCTACTGCTGCTTAGAAAATGAATTTAATGAATACATGACTGAAAAAAAAAAGATGCTTTTTCCAAACAGATTGAAAAATAAGAAAATATCGTAACTATTCGTAATACCATATTTCAAGTATTTAAGATTAATTTTCTTAACGACTACCGCAAATATAGTTAGTTAGTTAGTTAGTTAGTTAGTTAGTTGTTTGTATAAATTCTTTTAACGAATTTTGTTTATTTTGGTTTTGTAAAATCAAAACATACATATATGGAAGATATTGCAAAATTCAATCCAAACTCATAGCTTATAGTTTTTATTTGTTCTAATTTATGTATCTTTTCTGTTATTGATAAAAAAATATTCTTTTCTGGCTACTAACGCATTAGTAGCAAGATACCTGATTAAACATGTAAATGCATTGTTATTGAAGATGCAAAATGAAAAGCTGTAGAAACGCTCTAACTTTTTAACACCTATAATATAATATGATTATTGTTGTTGTTTTGTTTTGTAACTAGTCTTTATTGTTGTGGTACTACCTGCAGATACTAGATGGTACAAAGAACTTTTAAGTGATAATATTTTTTTTTTTTTTTTTAATTTTTCCTTTTTTAACATTCACTCGGGTTTAGGATACTGCAAAGCCACACAAAACGGCGTACAAAGGTTGCAAACCTAAAATAAGCCAGACACAAGAAAAAAAAAACACACACACAAGTAATACTAAGAAAACTCGACAAGGTATATATATATATATATATGCATATGTAACGATGTAGCTACAATGAGTGGTTAAACCGGAATTTTTGTATCGATTGTAAAAATTTTTTTCTTTTATTTATTTGCCTTTTTATCTTTTACAAAAACAAAATGAATAAAATAACGATAGGTTTAAAATTCTTCATGAAAAGAATATTTTCATTTCCTTTTTTTTTTTAATATGTTAGCAACAAAATAATATCTCTTCTTGTTCACTATTAATATAATCACGAAACAATTACCATCAAAATGTGTGTACACATGAATATAAATATATTTTCTTTTCTTAAACACACTCTCGCGTAGACCAGGCACACAAACAAAACGACACTTTGGTTTGACATGTAGAACAAAATTTCTTAATTAAAAGAAGTCGCTTAAAACAAAATGTTTTCTTAATATATATATCTTAATTATTTTCATATTTATTTGCTTTTATTTATTATTATTATTATTATTATTATTTTTGTTCTATAATAGCTAAAGAACGCGCCCCGTCTTCTAATCAAACAGCACGATACTGTACACTACACCCTACCATCAACGAATTATTACTGAGCTAATTCGGTATTCTGATCAGCTCTCATACATAAGATTGTATGGAATACGCACTCAATAAAAACAAAATGAGAGAGAAGCAAAAAAACGAGACAATGCAGCCTAGTTTTTAAAAATATCCAAATTGATAAATATCAGTGATGATAAATTCAGTGCTTGTACTGTTTTCCAATGTATTAAATAGTTCTAAAAATATAAAGCCTAACGCATAAACAATTTGACGATCTCCAATTATTTAAATTAATGCGCGCACAGACCAATCAATTTTTATATCTCAAATTCTCAATTTTTATAGCTTCACTGATGCGTAATTCGGTACTTTTCAGGAAAATAAGAGTTACTCAATTTATGTTTACGATGTATATATTGCACTTAATACTGCTGCTTCTGCAGCAGGATTCGCAAAAACACATCACTTACTTATTTTCTATGTACTTTTTAAATACGTAATAATATCTGAACGAATTAAACGAGAGAGAAAGTTCTAACTCACTGCGCTCCATAGACGAAGTTATGTAGCAATGTATTCTATTTTTTAAAATCCTAGATTGTTTCTTATTTCCAGTAGAATCATTGTAAATTAATTAATATAATCCAATAGGTTGAGATAACCTAATGAATAGTCCTAACTAAAATCCTTAGTTAATATTATATTTATAAAGGTCTTTTTCTTTCTCTCGGCTTAATCAATGATGCAATAAGTTTATTTAGAAATAAATAAATAAATATATTTTATTATAAACTTATGAATATATATATATATAAACTTATGTATATATATATATATATATATTCTTCGCTCTAACGTAAAATAAATATATAATATATATATATATATATATATNAAATAAATATATAATATATATATATATATATATATTTATATATATATATATATATATTTATATATTTTATATATATATATATATATTTATATATATATATATATATATATTATATATTTATTTTACGTTAGAGCGAAGAAAAAGTATCTTCTTCATTCAAAAAGTACGTTTTGCAATTCGTTTAAGTACTAAACATTGATAAATTTACCAACCCTGTTGTAAACATTGCACCACATCAGCATTTCAACAGTCAGTAGCGATTAAGTAAAATGCCTTTACATATGCAGACGGGTTTGAATTAAACTTTTTATATTGAACGGTATTGCCAAGAACGCTTGTTGTTTGTAATATTTCAAAGAAAATATTATTTTGATAACTAACTATACTTCGTTTATATGAATATTGTTTAGATGCCATAATTTCTTTCAATTGCAGCAATTAATTTTATATTGAAAAGTGAATTAGATTTGTTTATAATTTTATCAATTTTCTATATAAAATGTAAATTGATTTAGTTGATTTAACAAGTAAAATAATTAACTGATCATTGGAAATTTGATGGAAAACTATAATAAAATGTCAAGTGCAGCCAATATGTATATAAAAAATTTACATTTACATTTTTTATATATAAAAAAATTACATTTTTTATATATACATATTGGTTTAAATTAAATATTGACAATTGTGAGAAATAAATAGATTCACGCAATCCAAATTATGTTGTAACTATTTCTATTTCAGTAATAGGATATTAAGAGATTATTAACATTAGTAACTATAAACATAAACAAATAGAATGTATTTCCCTTATAAAGTGATGTTTACGAAGAAGGCTCGATCCCAAAAAGATTGATTGAAATATTTCGAAACAAATTTTATTTAATATAGAAATGCGACTCTGTAACAAACTACAAGTTATGCTTACGTTTTTGGGTATGTTAAGTTTATGCGAATGTATGTGGCATCCAAAAGGTATTAGGATAGGTTCACTTTTTATTATTTTATACAGATTGACATTGAGAATCATTTTCCGAATTAATTTTAAGCTTGTCTGGCTTTCAGTTTGATTTTAGCTCATGTATTCCGGTCTTCAGTTTATAAATCATAATTTTTGAAATATTTTTAACAATCTTGATAGACTGACGTATTTTCATTTATGCGTGAGCCCTATTGAAAATGGGTTGAACATTTTGAAGAAGTCTTTATTCGGAGGGATTAAGTTTTTGAAGTCTCTCCCAAATATAAAGTTAATCTTTTATGTTTCATGCTGAAAATCGCTCGACGAAAGCAATTTAACATTGGAAAATAAGTTTATTAAATTTGGGCGGATTCCTTTATATACGAGATTTCAGGAAAAAGTAAAGTTTAATATGCAGAAACTCTAATTTTTAGTACTTTACCGTGATTATAATTAAACTTAGGAATTAAGCCAAGTAGGTATACTTTTTAATTAAGCCTTTATTTATTGCAATTTATATAAGTGAAGAGAATTTATAGGTGGAGAATAATAATATCACCTACAAGAAAATAAAATTTTGCTAAATTTGCATGATATCACTTCGTGTTTTGGACCCTTCCCATATAAAAAGCTCGTACGAAAAGTACATTTTTATAGGGAAATGATGAAAATAAATTAAGGCGAGCCATTGTAGGCCATTGAATAGTCTACCTTGCTCCACTATATTTATATTTTTACTTGTTTTCTTTCATAATTTATTGAAAAGCTTCTTCTTCACACCTTAAGTCTTAATCAAACTTCTATTTTTCTTTTTTTAACTTATTTAATAAGTATATAAGAATTAACGAGACGACCCAGCCCTATCATTGAAAATCTTAACACAATAGAGTTCGAAAAGTGAATCTACCATATATGTATATTAATAGCGGTCCGCTTTTAATATACGTTAATATATATTATTAATAAAAAAATTACTGAATGAATATACTGAACGAACTCTATTTGTAAAAACAACAATAAAAGTAGTTTTTCTTTAGTAATGAAAACGTACTATAGAAAATGCCGGTAAATGTAATGCGCAATCTCTGAGAGAGCAAAGTTATAATGTGTATGAAAATGCGGGCTTAATCGAAAACTTACAAAGATATACAATACAAATTTCGTCATATCCATTTAATTCATAGCAGCGCCAAAAGTTTTTCTACACCTCTAGAACGTAGTTTTATCTACGTTGCAATAATAGAAATATAATAAAGAAGAATAGATAGATAAATATAGCGCACAATTTTATTTGTGATGATACGTCACATAATGTATGAAATCTGAAATACGAAAATTGTAATGCTTTTTCATGTTCTTCGCGGCAGTACTCTTCTACAACCAAAAAAGAATGTAGTCAGAAATATATGTTAAGTGTTGTTTTCATTTTACGATAAACTTTTAAATAGGAAATGTGAGATCAACTTTAAAATTTATGAAAGGTTCAGATCAAATGCTTAGATTGCGTTGATATATTTCGTAATCTTAAGGTATTATTTCAGAATGTATTGTCTCGTATAGAAGTTAAAGCACTTCAAATAGCTGGTGGTCGATTTATTATATTTGTCAATAACCATTGCGATATTCTCGACAAATATTAAGAAATTGTTTTATAATGCTTGATATTTTAATTATTGGAATGTTGTTAAAATTTCTTAATTGCCCTTTTTGCTTTTGGCTTTTACAGAAAATAAAAATACTAATCCCAGCTAATTAGCTGTTGTGATGTGTGCTTTCGTGCTCTTGTAGCAATTTCCCATTGAGCTCCCTAAAGTGAAACGGCATGAAAAATTTACTTAGTAAGTTAGGAAGAAGAAGAGATAACATTATATATTAGTTTGGGGAAAAAGAAATCCATTCAATCTTATATGAACTTCAGAACTTTATTTAACATTTCGAATTGGAAAATAATGGATTTCTTTTTCCCCAAACTAATATAATATCCATCCAATCTTATATGAACTTCAGGACTTTATTTAACATTTCGAATTGGAAAATAATGGATTTCTTTTTCCCCAAACTAATATATAAATTAATACGTTGTAACTCAATCGCTATTGACCTCTGTATACAGAGACATGTATCTTATCGTATTCTTCTTCGCTTTTTTATCACTAGATTTATCATTAATTTTACTAAGTGAGACTAAGTGTTTGATAATGACACGCACTGAAGACAAACATAAGTCTAAATAAAAATTTAACGGAGTTATAGTTCTCAAATAATCCTAGTTTATTAAATCTTTGAAGTAAAATTAAAGGGAAAAACCGTTTTTTTTTTTGACAAAAATTAAAAATATAAAAAAAGATCGTAAAAATGTAACAGAATCATAATATTATAAGAGACAACTTAACCTTAACTCAACAGGCTCTGCGGCACGCAGTGCAATTGGCCTAAATTTGCATAAAAAAAAAAATAAAAAAAAAAAAAAAAAAAAAAAAAAAAATATTTTTAATTTGCGTTCCTATATATATACCAGTGAAATGCAGGCTAGAATTTAGAAATATTGAGTTTTGCGTGATTGGCTGTGATTTGACCAAACAGCGACAATCTTTTATTTATAAAAATGTTTTATTCAGGTTGTCAAAAAATACGTCCTGTATTATTTCACTAAAGAGTATCATACTACTAAAGGTGCTGTAAAAGATTCGTAAAAAAAAGTTATGCTGCGTTTTGTTTTCAAAAATGGTAACTTAAGCAAAAATGCATTTTAAGTTTTGACATGTGCTATAGACATGTTTTTTTTTTTGTTATGATAAATTTTTTTTATTATTTTTATTCTATTAAATCTGCAATCATAGAACCATAAGAAAGTTTTTCATTTTAAAATTTTCTTCTTCATTCACTTTGATTGGAATTTTTTTTGCAGGGCTTCATTTCATGCAGGCACTCTTTTTGGAGCGATTACGGAAAAAAGACCAAAATTTCATGGACCAAATTTTTTTTGCGGTGAATGAATTTTTTTCACGTGTATTCGAAGCGTCTTTTAGGGGAATAAAACTTTTAATTTTTTAAAAATTTTTGCAGTGGAGTAATTGTTACGAGCTTACAATGATTTTGAGAAATTGTTTAATACAAAAGTTTTAGTTAATTTTAAAATAATCAAAACTTCGGGAGCTTGGTTGGGAAGTTTTAATGTATCCCCCATACAGTCCGGACTTGACACCAAGCGATTATCATCTTTTTCTTGCATTGCAAAATTTCTTTAATGATAAAAAATTGGAATCTAGAGAGGATTGTGAAAATCGATTACTAGAGTTTTTTGCAAATAGAGACCAGGACTGACTTCTATGAGAGAGGCATTTTGAAGTTACCTCTAAAATGGCAACAAATCATACAACAAAACGGTGCATAATTGACCCAAATCGGATAATCCGAAGCATGTTGAATAAAGTCCTGAAGTTCATATAAAAATAATGGATTTCTTTTTCCCCAAACTAATATTATTCACTGTTAGCTTCAATTTGTAACATTTTTCTGGCAACATGTGAATTCCGAATCGTAGGCGCAACTCGTCCGTTGAGGCTATCCGCGCAATTATTGTTATTTTTAGCTTGGTCATAAGAATGGAGGCGCTGCTTAGGGAATTTACAATTAAGACAAACGATAATCAGAAGGAAGGAATGTATGATAAATTCAAGGGCAAAGTGGCAATTCCAGGTTAGTATTTTCGCAATTTATTGGACGGACTTTCCTCATACCTATATTGTCATACTAAAAAACAAATTTTTCAAGTTAATATGGTTCCTTGTTGAATGTTGTATGGTGTTTACAAAACTCGTACTCATGTTGCGCGCTTCTGAAAATTCCAAATAAATAAGCATAAATGAGTTCGATGCCATACATGACATTTTTTATAACATAGATTACTGTACAACGATTAACTTTATCACCAAATTTTCATCGAATTAAAAAGGAAAGACAACACTTTTCTCAAATGCTTCAAAAAATCGTCCATTTATTGCGCAAAGCGCAAAATTTCACTTTGAGAGATCATGTTGTTTACCTTATCCTACAGTATACGATGTGAGTGCTAATTGCTTTTCTCTTAAAAATCTTGTAGAAATCAATCACTGACCTATTTTTCATCGCAATTTAACGTAATTCTCCGAATTACAAAATGCGTTCTAAAGGAAAGTTTTCAAAGTAACGGATTCTAATAGCGTGTGACTAACTCATGCTTTCGTGATTTGAAAAGCATGGCAGTCAGAACGATACAAAAACAGATGGACACGGTTGCCTCATCTTAAACTGATCAAGAATATATATACGCTCGGATGTGTAACAAAGGCGAAGAAAAATTTAGTGTACTATCAGCTTATGGTGGTTGGGTATAAACATGTAGTTAAAAAGAAAATAATAAATCACAATCTTACTTGCAAAACGGATTTAAGTTTTTTTCTACAGAAATGATTGCAACGAGTCTGCTATTATACCGCATCAGATTTATGTCCTAACCTAACTTTAATAGTATATCTGTAAATACGTTTATATATACTTATGGATTTTATTATCAAGGCAACATTTTGAAAAACAAAATTCAAAACAAAAGGCAAAAGATAATATTTTAAGACAAAGATTTAGCTTTTAACTTATCCCTTGCTTTAGATCTTTTAAATCATCCTGATTATTCACTCAAAATAACTTTGGGAAACATCATGAAATATTAAGTTGATTTTCGTTATCTTTTTTGTACAAATATTTACTTTATAAATAAATAAATATAAAATTAATCGTAAACTTGAACAATATCCTATTAGCACATATATAATATAATCAACGCAACAACAAATATGGCGCGGTATAAGGATAACTAGTATAGGCAGGCGGCAGTGTAAGATGTTGCAATGTAGGGGGAAGCATAGGCAGCACAATAGAGTGAAAATGTAAGCCACCGCTGTGTGTATGATGAAGACATTACCAAAAAGGGGCCGAATAAGCTGAAGATGCTATTACAGTCAGAGTTTACTGAAGCCAATGCGAACAAAAAAAAGTCAGTAAAGTTAAAGTGGAAAGAAAACGAAACAACATAAACATACTTTTAAATCCTTTACTCATATACTACGAACGATTCTTGTAAAGAAATTCACGGGGTTTATAATATTAGTTTGGGGAAAAAGAAATCCATTATTTTCCAATTCGAAATGTTAAATAAAGTTCTGAAGTTCATATAAGATTGTATGGATTTCTTTTTCCCCAAACTATATATAAAGAAATACTTACAAATTTATATACACATTTCATTAAGAATTTATTGACTGATTGTGTGGTGACAACGACTGTGGTAGATTTAATTAAAACTCTGGTAACAAATAATTGAAAACTCCAGGTGTTTATACTAAATTGTGAGTTATTTTGTGATCAAAAAAAAAATTGATGTACTAATAAAAATAGATTTGGTTTTAATTTACATTCATAACAGAGGTTGCTGCCGTTCGACATATTTGAATAAATAATTTATTTTAATTTTTTTTTTCTATCATTCACGAATGATAAGAAATTAGTTTTAGTTTTTTATTTTGTTTGCAACAGATTACATATTATTATGACGAAAATCGAAAACCGATAAAATACACAACTGCAACAAATTTGATAAAATCTATGAAGAAAAAAAAAAGGCACATTTGCAGCTACCAATGAAAGCAAAGATTGACAAAGAATTAGTGCGAAATCTGACAGAAATCGGTTTAATGAAACTACTCCGGGAAATCCAGCAGCAGAAAAGTATTAGCAGGCAGAAGCAGAAAGGGGTCGCAGAGTTTGTGATATTCGTAAGGTTTATAAGCAAAGGATTTTGTTTAAAACAAGGGAGTTGATTAAAAATATTTGAGAAGCACCTAACCTAAGCGTTAAAGAAATAGTTCGTTTTAATCAATTGTAAAAAAATCATTGAGACTGTAAAAAAAAAATTCTGCTCTTTTCGCGATCTAGCGATACAGACTTTGTCTAAAGAAAAAGTACAAAAAGGCAGTTTTGGAATAATATTATATTGTTATATATTATATTATATATTATATAATATGTATTATATATTATGTATTTTATATTATTATGTATTATATATTGTAATATATATTAGGTTAGGGAAAAGGTAATCCATCCAATCTTATAAGAACTTCAGGACTTTATTTAACATTTCGAATTGGAAAATAATGGATTACATTTTCCCCAAACTAATATATTATATATCATATAACTCGTCATTAGCATTTTTTTTTCGTTTTGGATTCATCTTTTCCCTCCTCCGTCCCTCTGATCAACTATTTTTGTATATGAATATGCTTTAAATTCTGTTTTAATAAATTGATATAAAATTAAGTTTGATGAATCGATTTGATCACTCTCGACCAAAGCCGAAAAATTAACAAAGTTGTGTCTCTCATAGATATAGATTTAAATCGATACATTCCCAATAACATAACAGAATACAATTTGAAATAACGGCTACAGTTAAAACTTTTTATTAAGACTATAGTTTATGGATTAAAATATAAAAAAAAAATGAATAAGAAGTTGGAATTCAGCAATGGTATATTTTTCATGCTTAAGATTAGATTAGTTTGGGGAAAAAGAAATCCATCCAATCTTATATGAACTTCAGGACTTTATTTAACATTTCGAATTGGAAAATAATGGATTTCTTTTTCCCCAAACTAATATATTCATAATTAAAGGGAGGGTTAAATATTAAAAATCAGCCATCAAATAATTAAACTTTTCTTTTTCCCCAACCTAATAATATTATACATAGTTAACCACGTTCCACATGTATCGTGTGTGCTTCGGGCATCGTACTTAATATCATATCACAGATATAAGTTGTGTCGAGAAAGTACTCTCTCTGTGAATGAGAGAGAAATCAAGTACAATTCGAGGTAAGAATTTATATATATATACTTAAATTTTGAATAAATAGAAGAGAATAGGAGATTCAAACCTATTATTGCTATTTCCATTTCTTTCATTTTATTGTCGAACGTTAAACTAAATTCAATCGAATTCGTCTCTTAAAGTTAAAGCATTCAATGAAGAATTGTTTATATTGTCGAGAGCAATATGTACCCGGCTATTAATTACGTCTCGTGTAAAATAAATTCTAAAAGTGAATTTTTATGTACATTTCGAGTGCTCGAGTGTACTTTTTGAATAAGTTACGCATAAGAACTTTTCACACTGATCATCACTGATGTTGTTGGGTATTAAACAATCGATTCCAGCTTAACATGTTATCTGTCTAATTTTTTTGCTACTTTTTTTTTTTTTTTTTTTTTTTTATTTTTTTTTTTTTTTTTTTTTTTTTTTTTTTTTTTTTTTTTTTTTTTTTTTGCAATTATAACGAATGTTGTAGAATTTAAATTAAAAATCGATTTTCATGTTTTACTTTATCAGTGAATGTGAATGAAATGTGTTTTTATCGAGTTTTAACCCTATCCAACGTTGATGTGTTGAGTTTATTGTGCCAATAACCTCCAGTTCAATGAAAAGAAGAATTTATCCATATCATATGCATACGTCTGCCTGTTCCCACATAAATAGATAGACAGAAACACATACACAATTAAATGCATGTACACACGTAATATTTACAAACAACAACAACAACAACATTTTTCGTTAAACTAATTTTGAATGGGTTTTGTAGTACTTTAAAAATTTTGAAAACTATCCATGAGCTTATTATGTCACATATGTTTTTTAAAATTTTATATATGAAAATTTATATGAAAATTTAAGTAAAAGTATTTACATTAAGACTTGTTGGGTTATGTAGTCCATTCATTCTAATATTGTCGTTATAATTTGTAACGAGTAACAATGCAAGAAAAATGTCGAAAGCAGAAATTTCCTGGCTGAACTGATGGTTTCTTGACAGAAGAAACAAACAAAAGACTTGCTTAGCTATTCTTCGTGAATTACACTGAGAGAGAGAGTGTGTATAGTTTAAGTTTGTTTAAGTTTCGTGTGTGTGTGTGTGTGTGTGTGTGTGTATATATTCGATAACTGTATAATTTTCTCAAACGAAAAATTATGTATGTATATTGGTACATGCTACGAAAATCTGTATCTGATAAAAATAAGTCGAGATAAGAGAACTTCCTAATACTATTGAGGACGAAAATTCTGAAAATTTTTGGAGAATGAAACAAAACAAATAAATACACATTTGCACGATGCTTTACATGCCTAACGTCGTAAAATAAACGTGCTTCATGCATCACGCATCATGCATACCGAAGAAGTTGACCAAAATTCACTGGCAAGACATGAAGCATAAGATGTTAGAGATATGATGATTAACAGCAACTCCAGCAGTATGAAGATTTAAAAAAGAAAGCATAAGAAAAAGTAATTTGCAATTCGTTAACTATTTTAAAGGTTCTTAAAAAAAAAAAAAAAAAACAATTGTCTAAGCCAGATCGTGTCAATCAAAAGTCTTTGTCTGCTTAATGAGACAAAGTGTTGTTTTGTGATAAATTTTTGCTTTAATAAAATTCTTTTAAACTTTGTAAATCCGTGGAAATTCGTGGAAATATTTCTCCCAATCTTCTACATCAATCATAAAGCTCTACGCTATTCACAATCCAGTTGTATAAAGTTAATTTAAGGGATATTACAATCAAGATGTAAGACGGAAAGGAATTTTATGTGACAATATAGGCAATAAAGGAAAGCCTAGGCTGCGTTAGATTAACCAGGCTTAACAGGCTTTTTAGAGAGTACTTTGTGAAAACGGGATCATCTCAACGTTACAATAACGACAGCTCCATACTAATAATTTCTCTTTATTACACTTCTAAAGCTGATCTTTACCTCATTGATTGCATTTCAGGTTTTTTTTTTATAGGGGTCCGGACCGCATGAGTTTCTTACGTGGCTGCTATACTACTCTTATCCATCCGATATTGTCATGTGTCGAAACCGCTTTTACTGGCGATTTTAACTTCTAGAGCACGTCCCCACGCAAAAGATATCAATCGGATGCGATGCATAAAATAAGGAACAACCAACGTACGTTGCTGACGGGTTGATGGTTGCACCAAAACTCATTAGATAGATTTCTCTTATTGCGTATTCAAAAAAAAAACATGAAATCGAGATCCTTTTTTGGTAAGCTGAGCCATTGTACCATTTTTCCATCCTTTTCACAACACTAATCTTCGTGACGTCTCTTCCCGAGTGTCGAATCCTTAACGTTAAATTATCAAATACTAGAAGGAAAATTGGGTACACCTCAATATCTTCTGAATGCATTTTAATGAAAAGCTATTTTGTCTTAAACTACCAAACGACCAAACCTGGCTGAAGACTCTCGACCACATGTAATGAATACCGCAGTTGTTTATGCGGTGGCTTAATGTCAGTTGTGTTGTGATTACGCATGGGTACCTTTAGAATAATTATTCTTGAATGATGTCAACGAGTCAAGTGCTCTAACATTGTTGCTCGGCCTTCTCAGCGTTTTCATGTCCTAGAGTTGTCTGTATACCGCGACTTCTCGTTCTATAACCTCACTGCGCGATTTTGGGACAACCCACGTGCAGTCGTGTTTCTTCTCATTCAAGTTGTTCTCACTTTCAACGCGAATATGGACAAATACTCTTACCTTTTTCCGTCTTCTTCTATATACAATTCTTCTTGATCACCATAATATATAGGAAGTATTCCCTGAATGACTTGCCAAATATGAAGAAGCATAAGTAAAAAAATTATATTCGATTGTGTGGAATCTTTTATATCCACCATTTTTATCTTACAAAATGAAGAAAAACTAAATTGTAATAGGTGGACG